>JAAAKL020003793.1:0-22292 GCA_010016065.2 Carybdea cf. marsupialis auct. non (Linnaeus, 1758)
CATTCTCCATATGGAAGTACCTGGCCCTCGCCCCCGAGGAAGACCAAAGAAGAAATGGATGGACAATGTAAAGGAAGACATGGCAGCTCTCTGTCTTCGAGACGAGGATGCCCAAGATAGAGTTAGATGATGAGCTCTCATAAAGCGTCAAACCCTCTGTAGAGGAAACGAAGACGTTAAAAGGATAAAGTAAAGTAAGTAAGTAAGTTATGATTGAGGTAAAAATGTTGATGGTGCAAAGTCTCATTCTTTGGGATTTAGGAGAAGATGCGATAAATCCTTGAATTAAATCTAAATCCTTTGACGTTTGAATACTTAAGCCAAGGATTGGTAAAGATCAAGACAGATTATCTGAGGCCTATCAAAGACGCCAAGGGGAATCAGTGAATGCTGGGGACTGCCAATGCTTTGCATCAAGTATAAAGATTATTTTTATGATCAACTGCTTCTGGCATTGCTAATTAACTTAAACCTGAGATTTTCCACTCACAGTATGTTGTCATATCAGTGTACTGTCAGAACGTGATCTACATAGTTTGGCAATACGAGTAGTATGGATTTCTTTTGGAATTGTTACCTCGTGTTTCTTAGCTATTGAGGTGAAACGAGCCTTGTCGATGATTCTCTCAAGATAACGCAGCTTTGTCCATCATGATTTTCATTATGTCATATTGCGCAATATCTTACTACTACTACTACTACTTATAACAACGGGGATGCAACAGGAGTGGAAGCTTATTTTGAAGGAAATAATCACATCGGAACTGAAACTCGAAACTAAGCAAAATAAAATGTATAAAACATTTATGAGTATAGAGAATGAGCCTGAGGACGGTCTTTAGACGAGTCATGAATTTCATGGATTTCAAAATTGGTAAGAGAAAGAATTTTAAAAAACCACAAGGATTTATAGAGATATTATAAAAAAGCAGTGTCTTAAGTTAACAGTGTCATATAATACTAGATAGCCCCATACATATCAATATCTTTAATGTTTGCATCTTATCATAATTATATTTGATGTCTCATCACCTTGTAAACTCTCCGTAACGACAACATCTACTAGATTTGCCTATGTTTGCTTAGCTAACAATTTATCAACTTCATTTATCTCTCTATTAACAGTTATTCAAAAGGACAATCCTTGACACCAATGTAATAATATGCTCACTCTATCACGAATTGGCTGTGGAGTTGTCTTCATTAAACCACAACACAGAGTTCACCGATGTCGAGATGTCTCCATCCAAAGACAGCGATCTGCGTAAACGTCATTACTGGATGTTCAGAAAGCAAATGTTTGCAGGAAATATTTTGATTATGCTTATTTCCTACCTTGCCACAAAGACGATATCGCAAATGGTTCATAGTTAGTTTCAATACCGTAGGCTACGTTAATCTGCCCATCCCTCGGGGTTTGACAAGAAACTTGACAGTTAATACTATTTCTTGTTTCATTTACCTTTCTCCTAATAACCAAAATCCTTATTCAAACCTAAAATTACTCCGATCTTTTCGTTTGTCAGGAAGGAAGAGATGAGCCATTCAGACTGAAGTAAAGGAATGTAGAAGACAGAAACATCAACGAATTCCTTAGTGATAACAAGCGTAAACTTAATTAAAGTTGAAGCTTTGTATTAACAGATACCTACAAACATACAATAAACGGTTCTTGTGTTGGAATAACACAGAATATACTTTTAAAAGAGTGAAACAATGAAAGAAATACTTTGGAAATTCTTACCAGATAAACTCCTAGTGTGATATTTGGGCGTCCTCACTTCCTTAGATTTTACAAACACAAAGAGCGCGTTGCAGTCTTAAATGTCAGGGCTCATGTCTTCGGTAATGATTTTAAAAGCAAACTTGTTAGTATTTCTTTTATTTCTATAGCAATCATCGTCGCCATCTTGTCAGTTTCCTTAGTTGTTATGCTAACTCTAAGTAGGAAGGATTTTCTGACCATCGGTGGAGAAACGATAGCGACGACATTGCTGATCAGCTGTAGGCTTCAGTAAGACTGTAAGACCAGCTCTCTATTACAAAGGATATCTTTCACCGTCAGACCTTTAGACTATACCGATGTCGCCATCACCCAATAGCCTGATATAACACAAAGGTAAATTAGCATGCAAGGACGTTGTCTTGCAATGATTCATGTTGATAACGTGGCCTCGCCTTTCATCCCATCACGCAACTCGAGCGGTTATTACTCTACTGAAGCTAACTCTACGAATGTTAAAAGTACTTACTTATATATCAAAGCCGTTTTGTGATTACTGTTTTCGAGAGGGTCTGACAGCGCTGTTCGTCCGAAAAATTTGAGCAAAGGATTTGCGAGTTTGTATCTAGACTAATTAATTTTCAATATTGCAAATTGTAATTACAGGTGCTAAGTGTTTAGAATATTAATTAAACTCTTAAAGTGGCAGCTGCTGTGAAGAAAACTGTGCATGTTTTTCCATTTTGAGTTCATTCCCTAGCAGGTTACGTACAGAATAGAGACTGCCATGGTCAAGATAGAAGGCTTGATAGATAGATAGATAGTCTTGTCTTTCATTTGCAGTTTCTAGAAGTAGTATTAAGAGCACGTGCAGCACACCACAGGGCTCTGCTCCCGTGGATTTCAGTGTTGTTGCAAATTTTCAACAGCTTTTAGTGATGGTTAAAAATCTATCTTTCCATCTACCACTCTATCTGACGTTGAATTAATGTAACCGAATAATCTCTGAAAAAGTACTCCAACTGTTTCTTCCGTCATCATGATCTTTTTATATTTATGTATGACACTAAAATATCCAAATCAATTGAGTAAAATATTGGAAAGGTATACTAGGTTAAACAACTTACAAAAGTTGTCCACGTGACTTGAACTAGGATGGAATCCAGAGGCTAATGGACGTCATCTTATGTTGTGTGATCTGTAGGGAAGAGAATAGATGTGTTAGACAGAGTAGCCTACGTCTAGATAGAATATTTCCCCTGGTAATGGTTACGACGAAGAAGTTGACACTTTCTGTACTAAATACAGTAGACTCTCGATATTGCGAACCCTCGATATAAAAACTCTCGATTTTGCGAAGCGAAGTCCATTTTCCCTCGTTTTACTCTAACAAAAGTCTTATATAAATCCCTTTGATATAACGAACTCTCGATGTAACGAACTATTTTTCATTTCCCATCAAGGTTCGTTATATCGAGAGTCTACTGAATTTACATACAAACTGGGTACTAGCTTGCGCAGGCGAGCAGTGGATGACTTGGTCATTGTTTTCTTTACGGAATCATCTACAGATGAGATTGATTAATGTTGAACAGCAGTAGAGGATTTTAATGGTAGGATGTGATAATTGCAAGCATTGGTCTCTGTTTTGTATTAATATTTTCAAAACGTTTTAATCGAGGACTTCCAACCAAGAGATGATTCAGCCTCTTTGTTCTGAAATTCTTGCAAAAGTCATTCTGTGTTAATTTGTAGCTATTCATTTTCTAATATTTTTATCAGAATAAGGTTTTTTGAAAGATCTGATCATCTGATTTTACATCATGTCGTTGAGGTGCGCATGCTCAAATGCTCACTTCCCCCTCCGTACTCCAACCCTCTATCATATATTTTGATTTCAACATTTCTTTGAAACAGTATACCATGCAAGCAAAAATCAGTTCACTAAGTTAATCTGTTACCAGCAGTTACATAGCATGGGTTTCTAAGGCTATTCTGGAGATGTCAGGAAGTGCATTCGGTCTCTACGCTAAAGTAACAAGTCCCATGAATATGGGCACCGTCTAACCCTATGTATGAGATAAAAGACGTTAAACGAAGAAAAAAATTTCTGATTTTCATTGAATTTTTTTAGTAAGGATTCTCAGTATTTTTCATTATTTAAGTTTTGTCTTTTCTGCGTAAGGCGAAGCAGGTAAAATTACGATTAAAAAGAACCTTTTGTTTATCTTGCTAATAGTCGTTGTGAGCTCTTTCATCTAAAGGTTTAGAGAAAACTCTCCTGATCATCGTTCATCAATTGCCGTCTTCCATTGAAGGTAAGAACTGGTGCTCATTTTAAACCCAAATATTCATACAGACATTAATATATGTTTTGAAATCTTATTATCAACGTTTGCATTTGATGCTAGGACCCGTTAATTTTAGCTTTGGTTATTTCATGACGTGGATATTTTATAAGGTGAGAATCCATTTCTGTCAAAATGATCTTTAAGACTAGCCGTTCCTATCCTATAAAATGATTAGCCATTCCATAATCATATAGTACACCACTAAAACCAAGCCGTCGTCTCCCGAGCAACTACTCTCAAGTAACGAGAGAAATCTATCTGCATTTCGCGTCTCAAAATACCATTATAAGTAGCTTGTGATCACCGATAGCACGGAATATAGTTTGAGACAATTGTTGAGTTTGTGTGACCGAAAGAGTACAGGTTTTGTCATATGGACTATTGTATTACACCACGATAAGTGATCATGAAAGATTGCAAGTGAGATCAAAGAGGCTGTTGATAGACAAGAAGAATATCAGAGATTGAACTATGCCCGACCTTTTGGATGCTTAATATAAAAATTAATATGTCTCCTCCAGAAAACGTTAACCTAGTCGCTTGTACATGAAGTGAAAGAGTATGTTGTGTAATAATATTAGCTCCTCGGACAATATAGTGTCATGAAAGTAAGCCTGTATCTGCCATACCAGACCCCCTTGAGTATAGCCTCACTTGATTTTGTTAAGTTCTTGAGTACAACAAGAGCCTTCCACTCTACAGGAGCTTATGACCTCTATTTACTACATTAATACGATGATATACATGCTTGTTTCCACGAATGTCTACGATGTTGAAGAACTGAATTTGCTACTATAAAAGGAGGCGAAAGATTTCGACGAGACGTTTTTTGGAATAGGTAGATGTTTATAATAGTTTGACCAAACCTTAGCCATAGCCTAGTCGCACTCAAAAATAGATAGATTGAAGTAATCATAACAACACTGCCAAGACATTTTTAATTATGTTTACAGACATCTTCACGTCTTTGCTATTTTTATATACCTTAGGTTTTCAATGATTAGACATAACAATAATCATAGTAACATATGTTAGGGAATGATTAGGGAATAAAGCAGCAGCTATGGGGGATGGTGTTACAAGTAGAACATGATCTTTAACAGAAATCGGATGTCATATGACCCATTGCCTAATCGATTTAACTTGAATAATTGATAATTTCCAACAAGTGATCGTTACGCCCACAAATTGTGTGCATTGCTGACACTGTTTCTCAGACAGAAGAATGACCTGTAGGAATTAGATTTTTTCAGTCTGCAAATTAACTTAGTAAAAAACATACGCTCTGTATGTAGAAAAATATCATGATGATGCAAATGTTTAAGCTTACAAAAAATCATTCAAGTGCAAAACTGATGCCGTATAAGCATCAGCTCAAAAATTAGTACGCATGCGTATGATAAACTGCATGACAGACAGATTTCAGATGCCTCAGCGCATACGCGGGGTATCCCTATCTCCTTGTTTTCAACAACGCGCTATACATTATATCTACAACAACAAAAACCATCCTTCTTTTAATAAAGGCGGTTATAGTAGTATGCACTCTCCAGCTGGCAGTATTGTTAATACAGCAATCAATACTGCAATCATTACTGCATAGCTTCCATTGCAACTTATTAGCATCTAATGCTGGCTGTCCGCAAGAACGTCTTTTAGAAAAGAAGTTATTGCCTTAGGACAACTATTTCCTGCTCTTTAACGGCTACATTTGTAAGCGGTAGTAATTTCATGAAATAGCAGACTACGTTTACAAGAAGAAATAAGGTGAGACCGTTAAGCAAATCCGGTTTATACAAAAAAATAGTACCTTTAAATCTGCATTGGAATGCTTATCCCTATCTCACCAACGTTCATCTCCAAATAAAGATGCATTACAGTAGATGTGCCAAAGTATTCTGGAAAATTTAGCTGAGGATAAAAAGAGACACAATGTAAGAGACAAAACGTTAAAACACGAGTCGATTATCGTCTTTGCATTCCAAAGATTAATTTGGAGACGGTTGAGTATTAAAAATCAACCACTGAAAAGTAAATAAAAGTGACCAATACTGTCCATTGGATTAATCATAATGAAGACGTAGGTGTGAAAACACGAGAAAGTAGCTTTACATAACAAAGTGAGACTAGAAACAAAAATTCTGTAGACGCTTCAAATATAAATATGGTAAAATATGGCTCATAACTACAATACCTCACCTTAATATGTTATCTACTTCGTTTTGTTCATTCGAGTTAACGATAATGGTGAAAGAGGCAGCAATAGTAATAACTGTCCCTCCTTTTGTTGATAAGGGTAAATGATCTCACCAGTAATGTAAAATTTTCGGTTTGCCCTGCCTTAATCCTCGGAATCTCTGAATATTGAGGTATAAGAAGACCTGTATTATGTTCAAATGCGATTTTCTCTGACTGTTTAATAGCATTTCTAGTCAATTACCAACCTTATACTAATCTTACGTTTGCCCTTCACACGTAGTATATTTCATGAAGGCCACAAAGTCATACTGCTGATTTTCTAATATTATCCTTCCGATCCAATGTTCCTAACGGTGATCAGTTCGTTCTTTGAATGCGAAGATAATGCTATCAACAGAGCTCAATAAATTCTCCCTACGGCAATGTGGCTGTCAACATCATAAAGCCCGCCTTCCATAAATGTCTATTAATTATACCTCTAAAGAAAAAAGTATTAATTAAACATAGATGGCAAACAAATAAGTTATGGGAGTTTGATCTCACACAGAGGCGCCCTTGCGCAAAGTAAAGGAGCAGTCGACAAGAGGACAAGATTGGGACAAAGATGAGGATCCATGTAAATACTGCCGCTGTCATGCAGGGTGACAAGATGAAAATGGAAAAAAGAGATTAACTATAAAAGGAGAAAAAGAGAAGTTTAACCATTTATATATCGTGTCATGAAGCTGTCACTCTTATTAAATGTGATCATCAATTGACAAGATAGAGTTAATCATGCACTCATTGTTTCCTTAGATGTAATTTCGACATCTAAATGGTAAGAAAACGATCCAAGACGAAGATAGCAGTGAGAATATCCCTGTAGAAAGAAAAGTCCTACAATTGATTGCACTACATCCACATCCTACACAGATCCTACATCCATGCGATGTTCCAACATTACTGTTACTTCTCAAATAATCTAGTTTTTCACGAGGATAAGGTAGTATTACGAACTGATATTATTTCAAAGACAATATCAGTTTTCTTGTTATTATAAAAAACGTTCCCAACTACAACCTCATTAAAATAGATTTTGTCACGAGAGATAAAATAATGTTTGCTAAAGTAAATGATTTATTGATGAGGATATTCTTGACATACTTTGAAGATGTTTGTTGGTATTTTATGTTAATATTATATATTATGCTCTGAATATTTGTTTCTCGAGTCGTTTTTTCTGTTACAGACCTTTTTCGCAAGACCATTGTAACGACTTGGTCATGCTCTACAGCTTATAAAATTAAAATTTCCCACGGTTGTTAAATTGTCTTGATTTGAATTGTATTTCATTAGGTAGAGACCCTTAAAAGACAGGTGGTCGAAGAAGTCTTCAATAGTAATGAACATAAAAGTATTCAAGAAGGCTGCACTACATCCCGTTATTGTTACTCCCAATAACATCTTACCAATAGGGCCCTTCCTAATAGGGCCCTTCCTAATAGGGCCCTTCCCAAAATCTCTTGAAAGAAAACACGATGTTGACTGACTAGACAGGGAGCATGATAATCAACGTATACCTGCAAATACTACACAGGCTTGTTGGTTTGTAAATACAATGGAACTTGTTGGTGACCTGTAAGTGATTGGTGGCGGGCTAGGTGATCTGAAGGGTGAGGAAACCATATTTGCTTTTACTATTTCTAGTAGCCTAAAAGCGGGGGGTTTTCATGACTTAAATTGGAGACGTGGCAAAGTAAAATATTTCATAGAACATTAGTCAACATAGTTTGTTTTGACAGGCGTAAGGATACTTTCTCTCCTAATAAACTTAGTGATCAGGTCCGCAGTGTTGCACCAATGAGTGACTGCTTACGTAAAAATGAGGAAAAGAAAGCTAATAGTTTTAACCCATTCAGGGCTGTCGTTATTGGAAGGTAGCTGCTTTGGTCAAATTACATAGCCACTTTCGCTGCTTCGTTACAACAGTCAGACTAACTACAGTAGACAAACCCTAAATACGTAATAGCTTGCAAGAATCCAGAAGGTTTCATTTCCATTGAACTGCTGAGCGGGAGGCAGAATAGTGTGATAAGTTAGTAACCATTTTAACGAAGGATGTTAAAGCTAAATATTTTTAATACAGGGCCTGAACTAGCTGGGGACGTAAGGGACGAATTTTTGCAGAGCAATCAATCATTCATACAGCAGTAGAGCAAGATTGCAGGAGACACCTGGATAGTGGAATACACAGAAGTTGCATGTGTGGGCCTTTAACCCACCCTAACCCCATTCGAATCATTCTCGATCCGGTACAGGACTACAAACTTCTCCGTTATTTAACGATTGGTTTTACTGGTCCGAAATTGTTTTTCACCGTGTTAATACACGAGACGTACAAGGACTAGGAAACAAAAGTTGTTATTCGGGCAGGACAGAGAAGCTGAGAGAAAGTTTCTAAATACTTATGAATTTTTAGAATGATCAGTAATACAGCCTTCTCTTCATTTACATGTTTCGTCCTTCCTTTACATGTTTCGTCCTTCCTTTACATGTTTCATCCTTAATTATGCACGTCCCTTGATGATCCATGAACATAACAGGATAGTTGCTACAGAGATGGGAGGTAGACGCGATATTTGGGGCCTATATTTGTCAACAACTAGCTTATTTCAGATAAATTAGGTAGATAGATGTTAGTAATATTTAGATTAATCTGATCAGATGGTCTGCAGTATGAGTTATATCCATGTAATCCTCCTTCCCCTTAGTATGACATATATGTATATACAATGGCCAATGAACATTATGAAAACAAGGATTAAATATCAAACTCAAAGTTGACCCCGCTAATATAATGAAACGTTTGATGCCAATGGAGTACAAACAAATTCTATTTATGTGCAAGGCAGTGATGCTAATGCAGCTAACAGAGAAAAGCAAGCCGGGCCATACTTTCCAAAGGATAAGGTTTCAATTGACCAAATAGAAAAACTCATAGAAATAATACTAATAAACTTTAAGGTTAATGAGCCATTTTTTTCCCCTAAAGGTCCAGACTGGATCCTTTCCTTGTTAATTTCCATCATATATACGCTCAGTGGAGGCTCGATGGGAGGCCGACCGGGTCATAGTCCAACAGGAGGCCCCCCTGCTTCAATACTGAGAAAATAGTGTGTGGCTACCTACCCATATTAATCACGCGAAAGTAAGCAAAAACTCGCAAACTATACCCACTTATGGGGACACGGTGCCCCTATAATGTCTGCAGCATGATCATGCCTGAATTGTTTTCCAATGCATGACGTCATAGAGCCCCCTCAAAATTACTCGGCCCACGGCCCCGCACCCTCAAATACCGCCACTGTACCAACTTCTCCCATTATAAAAACTATTTATTTGGTATACTCTCAGGCAAGATGTAGTGAGGGATTAAGGTGGGAAGGATTTCAAACAGATTGTGACAAAAGAGTGATAATGGGGAAATCCCGGGCATAGAATACATACTGTTTTTGATTGAAAGTAAGAAAATAATGACGTATCCTTCCTTATCAAACGATAGGAATCGAAAATGAATTAAATGATAAACCTTGGATTTAGCAGTGGGTCAGTTTGTTATCCGTCTCGTTCTCTATGGCTCTTCAGAGGATCACTAGAAGCTTTTAAGAATAGGAAATAACGCACGAGGTTGATGTACAATCTGGCGCCACATAGTGTCATATTGATTTTACCCCAGACTAACCACCCTATTAATCGCTCTGCAGAACTAGTGTAAAGGAGTAGTTATCAAGACATGATCTCCTTATGCGGGCGTAACGATCTACTCGTTGCCATGTCAAGCAATCTGTTGATCGGAATATCACTAGGAAGAGGTACTCAAGAGCAGAAATTGTAAGAAACGAATGATTTCAGAACATCAAGGCTATCTAGTGAACCATGGCTTCACAGAGGATCACTGGGTAAGACATGAAGCTCGTGTCCCAAGTGGGTCTTCAGTATCTGCTGTATTTCTTTTGCTCGCTTTCGTTACAGGTCATAGTCAGTAGTTGAATATTTTTACAACGGATCCCAACCTTCCGCAATTTGTGACAGATAATACACATTTAAATTAAATTTACGGCGAGTCAATAATGTTAGAATTTAATAGGAACTGTATACCAAATTTGGTAAAGGAAACGGAGATAAGTAACTTACATTTATGGAAAGAAAGTAAATTTTAAGAAAAGTACTAAATCATAAAGATCTAAGGTTTTGCCGGAACTAACATTTCCGCCTGTACCGCTATCTTCAAATATTTACCAAAATCTGTCAATATCCTTTCTCTAAAGTACTAATGCTTATTTTGTTAGCATATTTTCATTGACTTGGCCTAGATCTGTATCTGAAAGAAACATGCCGTCCTTTATAACGATGCTTTTGATGAATATTTGTCATTTCTTAACCTCTTTCCATAAAACGACATGAAATTACATCGGTTCCTATTACCCTTAAGAACTACCCATTACAGTTGATACTCCTTTCTTTAATTGCCGAAGCGAGGTTTCCCTTTCGTTCACTTTAATGTAATCCTATAATGGAAGCCTTATGACCATCTGATGACCATTCTTGATAACGGACAGCAATCAAGCCATATTATAACTGATACCTTTCTAATTTCAGCGGCGCCGGAAACCCTTGTCTTGAAATATGAGGTGTACTAATGTCTCGGCCATTAATTGTATTTGCATAGCTCTGTCTATGACTTCAGTTCCAAGCAGCACTGGACACAGAGGGAGAGTACAAAAGCCTTTGACCTGATATTGTATCGCAGGAATGAACTAGGCGATCTGTTTGATTTTATCTTACGTACGCCGTAGGTGGTAATTGAAATATATACTCCAAAACGTGCAATCTTATTCTTTACAAAAACATTTCCATTCTATTGCTGTACATTTTTATTTCATAACGCATTTGTTCGTTGTAGGTTAATAAAACCAAGTAAGAACGGTTCTGAACGGAGGGCATTTTTAGAAACTAAAAAAATTGAAAATATTAAAATTTTCGCTAGGAAAGAAACTACAATGCAAAATGTGTACGAGTAAAAGGGAGCAGAGATTTTGACATACTACGCTTCTTCTTAAAAAATGCAGTTCTCTTCATACTGTTTTTATAGAGAAGTGGGAACATGTAGAAATATTTTGATTGCCCTACAATGCTTTTTGCTACTATTCTTATTCCTATCAGTTTATTGTCATTTAAAACTCTTAAAAAGGTGTGCCTATGCCCATGAAAACAGAAGCTGATCTTGGGACTCCGTATTTTAAAAGTGTCATCCAGACATGGCCTGAATTTTATAAGCCTATCCATAATTTGTAGGTAAATGTGGAAACGATGTTACTATTATCATCATAATAATTATCAATATTATTATTAATAGATAAAAAACCTCTACAGAGCTACTATTTTCCATGTAATTGGCTGATAGGCTTTTATCTCCATTATAGGCCTTACCTAATCCTCCTGTCCTACTTACCTTTCAAGGAGCACAAAATATTAATGGTCTTGTAGTTTTTGAATATCAAAAATGGCATAGAGCTTAAAAGAATTATTGTTATCATACAGTTAGAGAAAATAAAATTCCGATGCAAAGTTATTTCCGTGATAGAGGTAGGCTTTGCTGAAGATGTTGTCCTTGACAATAGTTTTGATAGAAAAATGTGTGTCTTGGTTTAGCCAGGTATACCTACTATTTGTGAATGTTTGCCTATTGTTAGTAAACGTGCAATAAATTGTGCTTCTCAAAAGCTACGACAAAGAGATGATGATGCAAATAGGTACTAATTTCGTATCATCATCATTATCATTAATTTTCAAGCTGTACGCATGTTTTGGTCATTCTCTTACACTCCATTATGCTTTCATATGCCTTGGACATCCCTTATCATTGCGTACGAACTCTTTGAATGGCCCCCATTTAGTCTTTATTGCCATTTCAAGATAAAATATATCAATTTTCAGTTAAAAATAGTAAAACATCTCGCATCCAACCTACGAAAGGTTGCCCGAGTTAGAATTTTTATCATAGAGCAAGTTTTGAGGCTACTGACAAACGAATGAAAGATGTATCAGTTTCAGTTCATAATTCTAGTCCTTTCCCCACTACCTGATTAGCATTGCCCTGAACTTACCCACAAGATTCTCATAAGGTCAAGTGCGGGAATGTTATGGAAGACGAAGAAAGATCAGAGATTTTCCGATCAATGAGGTAACGACTTCAGCCTGTTGTAGTAATAATAGCTGTAGTAGGCCAAGTAGGTGATACAAAAGTAATGTATGTTAACTCTAGCTTTGCAAGATCAGTTAAACCATTGTAGTCATTAGTTATATTCCTAAGAAATGTCCAGCACTTATTTATTGAGCAGATCTGATCTACTTTTGCCCTCAAACCATAGACGTCTACGTGTTTAGTTCCTTCTAGAAACTTTTGCAAAACGACCGCTTCCTGTCTTTCCAATTTCATCAACTAAGCAGACAAGAAGCTAAAAACCAGGAGTCCGTAACTTGCACAAGTCGTATAGAACGTTTAACAGCTTTTAAGAGGAAAATTAGGACAGAGTTATTTCACCTGTATTTACCTAAAGTAACAATGAAATCTACAGTTTTGTTTTGTCACTACTTCGTTGTCAATAACAACTTTGATCTAACGTTTCCAGACACAAAAGATCTTTACAAGCTGAAAGGAGAAATTTGAGGATTCTAGGATTTCCCCTTCTGACTAATGGTTGTATCTGATTTGGTACCCTGGGGCCATGGAATATCACACTTAAATTTAAGGTAGAAGCAAACCAGTCATGATTCTATGGTCGTGGGCAAAAGTAGAGTCATATAAGGAATCGGGGTTAGAATCTGAGTAAGTCAAAATTCATACATAGAACAAGAATTGGGAGAGGGGGGGGGGGATATTAACATGTTGACAGATGCACCACCTAGGTGAAGATCAACTATATTTAAAGACAGTTTTCTTTCTGCAATCCTCCCTCGTATATCAATTTTCCCTTTGTAATGCGGTGGGCAGGGAAAAGCATGAAATGCAAAATTAGTGTCAAAGACCCATAATCGTCATTGTTGTCACCATCATCGTCGCCATCAGTCTCGTTCTTCTCCTTCTCATCATCAGTCTCATTAAGATCATAATCATCATCATTAAGATCATAATAATCATCATCAATATCATGATCATCAGCATTGTCATCACCATTGTCTTCTTCAACATCGTTGACCCACAACCCTCACCCTTAGAGGTTAATGGCATTCTCTGTTCCATTCATTTTCCTCGATAACAGTCAATGAATCATTGCAGGCTTTAAGGCTTGCATGGTTGTTGACTTACTCAATCTTTCAAAATGGAGCCAAGCTACCTGACAACTGAAATCCTTTAACAAGGAGCCTCGAACTGCCTCCTGTTTTCTACTTCCAGTAACTTCATGTGTTATGAGGTTACAGTTTACCAAAAGGAAGTCTAGTGATTGATTAACATAGTTTGTCCGTAGTAGGAACAAAAATACATTGCTACCAAATTATTGACTTCTTTTATCGTTTTTCCGAACTCTATATTGCAACTATTTGTTAGTCAGGGAAATTCATCTCTTCTCACTTTATAGTGAAGATATTTATGATAATGCCATTATACTTTCAAAGGCAGGTTCCAAGTCTAGTGAGCAACATCTATTTCAACATGGATATAAACAGGATAGGAAGACTAACATTTATGGAAAGGTAGACAATTCACTATATAGTTTGCAATTCTGTGCTATTTAAACATATTTATAAAAAAATTTGGCCTATCTTCGAATTGATAATAAACCGACCTAGAAACGAAGTTTGCGTCCTTCAGTAATAGTTATTTAAAAGAACAACGAGGAACATCCTAAAACGGAAGCAGTACATGGCTCAGTTTGGCAGGCACGTATCCACCATCTTGGAATCACTGTCATTACATTGACAGATACAGAGGTTTAACCTAAATTATAAACACAAATGGATAATAGCAAATGACATAGCCTATAATCAGGTAAAATTACAGTCAAAGCAATTTTCTTAGAGGACAGTAGGTATTTTGTTGATCTAAGCTGTGACGGAGATGCTCTTTATAAAGGCAAATGCAATAAACGAATTTTAGATTTCTCTTTTCTTGTAGCAAACAATGTTCCATTGATCGATCTTACTTATTTGGTTTGTAAAAAATTTCCGTCTACATTCGATGTAAGCCAAATAATGAAATTTCTTAAAATTCTTCAGCGAATCAATCATTTGCAATCATACTGTGACATGCCTTTTTAATGTGCATCTACCAACTTGGAAAGCTTTGATCATAATGATACTTGCTTACTTTTCATATACCAAACTAGGTAGTTAAAGAACTTTATGTCACTCCTTCCTTCATGAACCGACTTCAAGTAGAAAGTATGAACATTAGAATTAATAGAGAATCAGAAAATACTCACAATTGCTTATGGAATTCCATTGCTGCTCTCGTACCTTCTTTCCTTGGTGTAGCTTAAGAGTGACTTGTTCGTATCTCTGTTTGAAACTAGCTTGAACTGATTCGGAAATTGCTTTGATCAGTCCTGGCAATGCGTCTTTCCTCAGTACAGTATAGTCTTTTTATCTACATCTTATGACCAAGCAACGGTATACTTGGATGAGTACGTCGCCCAATTTTTAAATGTGTTAAGTTAGTACATTGATTTGCTGTAATTTTCATATTGTTCTTCTCTAAGCCGTTTGCCCACAAAAGGAACAATGTTTGCCAATTGTTGAATGCAATCTCAAGCTTAGTTTAAACAAGAGGTCACTTGAAGATGAGTGAGGCGATGGGCTGATTGTCTTCCGACAAGTTTCTTCCGAGTGCTGAGAGCTTCATGCTTGCCTTATTTTATTACTTTTGCAATTCAAACGGCCATAAAATTGAAATGAATGAATATCAGGAAGAGACCATATTGACTTATTTGATATATTACGGTGTAATTTACTGGAAATATTGTGAAAGAGACGAAGTAAGGCTTTGGATAAAGAGAATGTGTCTACCTACAGTCGCCAAAAGCATCTGATGTTTTGCCGAACACTCTCCTTCTGGTTGACCTTGCTGAAAGATTGTCCTTCTATGGCAGACTATTGTCGCCGCGTGGGAAGGCGAAAAGATGGCAGATGAAGAAAAGTTATGGACATTCTGCTAACGATTTGAAGGAGTTGAAAATAATACGGTTCAATTGTGGTTCACCTGAAATTTAGACTTCTTTACTAAAATTCTGCGATAGCACAAAATATCCAATTAAAGCATTCATATTAAATTTGCAAATATTATCGTACAGTCGGCATCACCTGCGCTTGTTGCAAAGGCAGGGATGAGCTCATGTTTTCTTTAAACGAATCCAGTTAGCAGATAGATAACAATTTGCAGTCAAGGGGGGAGAATTTAATGTGAGCTAGGTTTGAAATGGAATTGAGTGCGTAATATTATCTAACAGGAGCTGTTGAAGGGGACTTACAGATCAAATTCGCGCAGACAATTACATTAAGATGCCAAGATCATTGAAGGTTTCGCTGCGTTTGTGTAGGAATTATTTATTAGCTCAAGTTTCTACGAGCTCATTTGTCCAGGGCATGACTTTGTAACTAGTGAAAAGAAACTCACATGAAAAGAAGGAACGTAAGTCAGTAGAATAGGGCATCCTGGAAGGCTATGTGAAGTAGATAAAGACCTAGCAGATTGTATTGTAGAGGAAGAAAACTCTTTCAATGGGGGACCAAGATGAAATCAGTTTTTATTCAGATAAAGTGAATACAAGCAGTATTATGGAGCGTATCAAAAAGGCAGTTGTAATAGAGATCTTGTGAAGTTATTAGTACATATATTGGGAGACATCACAGCTGAATGGCTTCCAGAATTTTTAACGTGGGTTAGGGTGTATGGTAACGGCTCTAACAGCGTATTGTCATTAATCGACTATCTCATCTTATATACGACAAATCGTGAACAGAATTAGAGAGTTGATGATAAGTTTGTCATGAGTTGCTAAAAAAAATTTTAGAAATATTTAGAATTCGATGTTACGTAGTATCAGTGAAGGCAGAAAATGTCGCTATTGTACTGATGGAACTTAGTAAAAGTGTCATCTTAACAATCAATGGAAACTACAGGGTCACATTTCCAAGAGAAATCCACTGCCATTGATTTATTGCTTAATCAAATAAATATGAGGTACAAGGCAAGAAATGTATTGCAGGAATGCAATGGCGGTTGAGTTTTCGTGACTTCAAACTACTTTCTAAGTATATTTTGATTAAATAATTTAATACTTCCACCGTCTAAAGGTGACGTTTTTCCTACGTTATTAACCGCCATGTGCATTAGCGAGGGGAGTCGGATGGACGGAAGACGGCAATAAGGGACTTTAGGAAAAACAGAGAGAAAAAAGTGCATTTTAACGGATTAGTTTTCTCTCTATCCGTATGATCAAGTCAAGTGGCTCCTTCATTATATTAAATCTGGTACAATTAGAAGATGGACATCGAAGTTCCTTTCAGTCATAATATCAGACTTCCAGTCCGGCGGTAATCTTGGTATTTAAGACAACTTAATCATATCTATTTCTGAAGCCGACATGCTTTACATAAAATTACAGTACACTAGAGAGGCAGCGATGTCCATATGAATGAGACTTGGATGTCATTATTAAGAAACAAACACGTGCGCATTTAGTGAATTTCTCAGTATCACTGATCATTATTTTTATGGACTAGAATTATATGTATAACGAGAGCAAACAACAACGGATAACCAGAGCGCATGCGCTCCTAGTCAATAACTTCTCATCCTGTTGCAATACCTGCTTTTATTGAATCCTACGTACTGTTACGTTAAAATGGTTTACTTCATAGTGTTGACATCTGGAGTATAACTTCTAAGGAGACAGTTGAGAAGGCAACTCATTTTGATCAAGAAGCGTTTTGCCGATTCTCGTCAGTTGATCTACATCGGTAAAAAAACTAAAGAACAATCAGACTATTTGATAGTATGCTTTACGAATAAGCAACTCGTTCTCATTCTCTGTTCGTTGCCAGATTGCTAATTCACATTTGCCACTCATTAAAACAGTAGATTCTAATCTGATTCTAATATATACTAGCTGAACTATGATGAGCTTTCTTATAAACCTTTCGCCATTTTGGTAAAGATCAAGGAAGAAAAGGAGAACACAGAATTTGCTTTCTCTTTCCTGCAAGACATTTTCCACAAAGATTTGTGACAATAAATCATTTCAGTAAAACTTTTGTGCTGAAAGTTTAGTAGTGTTTTGACACAAACGTTTTTATGTCCTTTGCAGATGCTTTGAATCAGCAGTATCTTGCGGAACGCTTCAATGTACTGATATATTCCCCTTGATTGATGCAATACTTGTTCAAATGAGAATGCCAATGAAAATCGGCATCTCTTCTAAAGTACTAGTACTATGTGTGATAAAGAGCCGAGACTGTCTCATGATTCATGCTGATGAACACAATATCAGTTTCACTGGTCTGTTTAGAAAGGGCTTTTTATCTTTATGCTATTACTTCTGCTTCCCCTTTTAAGTAGGAACCAAAGGCAAGTTAAAATCTGTTACATTGACAAGCCCTCAGGTTACATAGAAAGTGGTCTGCTCTTGATACAAATTCAAATTACCTCTATGTATAACATTTCAAAAGAATATCAAGTAATTCTCCTTAACTGAAACATACAACAGGAGCCATGAAGAGAGACCCTTTCAAATAATGGGAATATGACGAGTAGACACATGCACTTTTTGTGCACTTGGTTTCATTTAATACTTGACAATATTTTTGTATAAACACTCGAGAAGGTTACGATCACTTATTCATTTTATCCATTTTATACTTTCCATTAAATTGTAGACACATCTTGATTTATTCCAAGTCCTTGAAAATGTTCATTTCTTTTCAGAAAGACATATACAAATTAACCGAGGGAAGGAAGGGCCTTCGGGGGCCATACTGCACTTATGGAATTGCGAAAAAAGCGTTTTAGTACAAAATGAATAAGCTATTTCGTGCAGTTTTATTATTCTTTACCATCACCAAACTTATGGAATTATTTTCTCTCTATTAAATTCTGATGTATTACCTAGTACTGAAATACTAATTATCCTCCAGTTCTGATCGCTTTTTTGGCACCCTGATGAGCATGGCTGGCTACGGATCTGTTGCCAATATAAACATACAGAGTGCTTAAATTTAGTATCACAATCCTTACTCGGAACCACATCTGAGCCACCGTCTAAAAGTTATTCATATGTTAGGAACCACCGTCATCGTACTTGGAAACCATGACAAGCCTTTGATAACAGTTTCTCGGAAAACCACGTTTATACTTTACCAAAACTATATGAAGTTATCATCTACAACTTCCAGACGAGCAACAGGAGACATCCTATCTCTTGAAAGGTATTTATCGTGTATATTACAGCTTTAAGTTAATTTGTGTTGGTTCCAAAGTTTAAACAAGCTTAAGAATGTCATCCATATGACTGATTAGATCCTGGATAAGGCCAAGTATTCATTTTCAATAGGAAGTATCTTGAAGTGGGATTTACCACATTTTGATGAGCATAATCTCATAAGTCAAAAATGAAAGTGTGGAAGTCAGACCAGTCTTTCTACCATTGAATGGCTAACCTATATTCCAAATCAACTGTCATTCTATTAAAAAAAGACAGGTGATAGAGAAGGACTAGTAGAAAGAAAAATCCCTACATATCATCTGTTCCAGGTCACTATGATATAAAATTTTTATCAAGGCAGACTTTAGCTTAGCCATGCCACCTTTTGTGCATGTAAACCGTTCTTTGAGAAAAATCTGAATATACACTCATATCTTTACATAAGCACAAGCAGCGGGTAAGCAGAGATAGCATAGATCCTCCAATAATTTTAATCTTTTGTCTTCCTAGTTCTTGCTGCCCAATTTTTAGGGAAAAATATTTGTACTGAAACATAATGGCTATTAACTTCCCCCTCTTTTAAATATTTTTGTGGTCCTTACGATTCTGAAGTGTCTCGTAAAATTAGTATAAAAAGCAATGAAAATATCTTATTTCCACTCGCGAAGAAGTATGCATACTTTTATTAATGTAGAGTCGTTAATATACAGGTCAATATTTTAAATCTTATTTACTCATCAGTAACACCCATCAGTGATTTAAACCGATCATTCCAGGGGATTGCTTTTTATACGTGACTGGTTATGAATGCAGCATATCCGGGCCGACGAAACAGGGGGCATTTTTCTTCTAAGTTCGATCTGAAACACTGTGCATGAAAAATAGTTATATCTTGCCATTACTTGATACACCCATTTACCCCGCACCCCTACCCTTCTAAAACCATTTCACCAGCCCTGCATATTCATAACAAATTTCTTAAACTTAAAGATACGATGTATTGAACAACTTTCTTTTAAACATTTCAAAGCCGTTCAAATCAAATAAATAAAATTTCTTCATTTGTCTTTCAGTTGACGTGCTGGTGGTGTTAGCAACCATGTCTCCTCTCCTCTTCATAATAATCTAAGATCTTTTTATTTCCTAAGCATCGTGATTGTAGTAGTATAACACACCCTCAAACAGTTTACAAACAGGGTTAGCATAAATGTTTGGATTTTATCCTATCTCTACTTTATTTGCACTTTTACCCCAAAAATCTGAAAACCAAAAGGACTGCACTTCGCAGTGAACACATGCGACATAATTGGCGAGGGACAGAAACATCATCATCCTTGCTAATACTTGGCTTCTGTATAAATAATTGACCTTCACATTAACTTAAAACAAGATTTATTTGTGCCCTAGGTAAAATTTAAGAGACGATTTACGCAAAGGGAAAATAAGTGACAGTGCCCTTATCAAAGGCACAACACAAAGAGTCTACAGCTGGAACCTTAGTAGTTCGGTAATCAATCAACTGAAGAGTCTCCTAAGCTCAACGTATATCCATAGCAAGCAAGATCTGTTCTGATGAGTGCACTGCTTCTGTTGTATCTTAATTGCACTCTAGATAGGATCAAATGTTTTATGTTAGGGATTTATCTAAGTAATTCGCTTGAACTCTCCTTGTAACTGAGTGTATGACATTACTGGTTATTTGGCTGAAGATTTATAAGTTTCTTTTTACAATATTTCTATATTTTGTACAACCAACAAACTCTCAGCATACAAGAATAACAAAGGGAATGATGTAAATAACCTGTGCCTCGCACCATAAAACCATTGAATGAGAATCTTTTTCTCCGTTTGCTCTTTTTGAGCGTTCTGTTCTACTTGCTGTATTTGTTGTACAAAGCCGACATGTTTTAACTTGATTACAAAAACATGAAACTAACCGAACCCAACAAATACGAAAAACGTTTTTGAATGTTAGAGTAGTAATATCAGAAAGGAATGGGCACTCCCTATGCCAACTGTAGAGGCTTTCTAATCAGAGAATTCAAGCTATGCATGAACACAAGGGGTGAATGCGGACAACAATTTTAAAATACAATCTTGTAAACAAATAAAATCCAACATGTGACATTATTATTTTATATGTATAGTTAACAAATATTTCGGATAGTGTTTGCAAAGAAAGGAATTAATAAAAACAAAGATTTTTTCTTATACTTCTATAATAGGTTATTGCAGATATATGTTAGTAATTTGGTATTTAAGTTTTAAGTTATGAATACAAAAACTTAAAAAGCATCTTTTCATCTCGAAAGATGTTCTTGCAATGAAGAAAGAAAAACCTGTCCGTCTATACTTGAGTATGTGAAGAGACTAGTAACAATGTAACCTCTTAAAGTTGATTAGCAACAGAGTTACTGCCTACTTCGAAGATGGCAATTACTATTTAACGGGAGCCTATGTGCCTTTAAATTAAATTGTATCGATTAGCTAAAATGAAATAATGTTTTTAGCAATGGAGCCAGAATAAATATATTTACGACAGATGATAGAAGTCTTTGAGTTATAAATGGTTAATTTAAAAACCGAAGGACGCAGAAAACACAGAATTCGGATGTACGTTTACCACTGTTAAGTATCAGCATGTTCGAATTGTTCATCAAAACTGATATAGTTCTTTAAAAAAACTCGATCGTCTCACCAAATTTAAGATTTCAGATTCATTTTGTTCTTCAACTGTTCTAGAATTGAAAATCATATTGAAGAACCCTTACAAATAGGATATGAGGTTCAAAGCAAGACAATACAACACGCATTGTGTAAAAGAATGAACGTTGCAGGATCACTAAAGAAAGGCAACACTTGGATTTCGGCACCCACGCATTTGGAACGTTTCTCTCGCAGTTGAGCTAGGGTGAACGATAAAAAGAACACACTCTGTTTTTCGAATTTGAAGACCATTGCCCACGCAATACCTTCTTCTCAACTCGCTTTCATTTGGAAAAGCTGATGGAACGGATGGTAGACTTTGTATGGTCATGCCATTGGTGCGCCTCTAAAAGTATATAAAGCGAATGTAGATATCCATCGGTGGGGGACTTGAAGCTATAGCTTTGACCAGCGACATAGAGCACCTTATGATCAGGTTTCAACCAGTTGAGTTGATAAAGCATAATCTGTGAGTGTGTAGGTGAGCGATAACGTATTGTCTGCTTTTCTAGTAAATTTTTAAGGAGTTGAGTTAGTTTGGTCTGCAGAAAGTTGATCTAGTAACCATAGAGTTTATTGTTCGAGACCACCATTGGCCATCGACCTGAAAACTTCTACAGCGAACAAAGCTATAAAATGGGTACCTGACATGATATTAACGATTTTAGAAAGATCGGGAGAAACATAAAAGTAACACTTCATATGTATAATGGAATGACGGGAAGTGCTCTGTAACTGACAAAACATACGCCGTAATAATTATTACAACGGCAATACTTCTAGCAAAGTCATCATGGTTAAGTTTGTGTGATAAGGTCAAACGGTCGAAAGGATATTAACTCCCCTTTTCAAAGT
>JAAAKL020003794.1:0-22287 GCA_010016065.2 Carybdea cf. marsupialis auct. non (Linnaeus, 1758)
ACACTGTAATCTATTTATACATCCCTTCTGTAAATATCCATTTGTTTGTCGTATGTAACTCCGAAGAGAAGCGACACGAAAAAGCTTTCAGTTGCAAATGAGTGTGTAACCTAATAGTGTAAGAACGTAAGAACGTCTTCTTGAAAGGATTCTTTTAACCCGAACTGTAATTTTCTATTCAAGATATTTACACTCTTTCCTACTAGAACATTAAGAGATATGCTACATTCATCAGTTAGAATAGAAGACAACGAAGATAATACCTCTAAAGTTAGGAAGTAGTGTTAACTGAAAACAACACAAAGTTATTATTGCTACCATCAACAGAGAACAGAAAGTAAACAATGGTGATGAGAAGAATCATCTGATTGGCAAAAGTAACTTGCGATCTATTTTCTATAACATGTGAGACCATTACGTCCATGGTTCTAAATTAGACTGCCCAAGGAAGCAGCCAGGTACTTGTCGTTACCAAAGGATCCTGTAGGTCCTTAAAATTAAAGTACAATTTTTCTATATACAGCCCTTTCGAAGACAGATACATCTAAAGGGGGTTCACAACATGCTGAACCCCGCCCCTTAAACCTGCTACTAAAATGACTGCTTGTTCTAACCCGCTACCCGGAGACTGTAGAAAAATGGCAGAAACACAAGCCATGCTTGCTGACTTTTGCAACCATAGCCACGCTTGCTGCCCAAAAGAAGGAGGATTAAAAGGTTAAAATAGCATTTCCGAGCAGAGGAGAGTTTTAACAAACCAAAGACACGTGCGGGCTGTGGTACTTACTGTGAAGTCCCTACTGTTGCGGTATAACGACCCTTTTTAAGTTCCAAGAAGCTGATTTACAGTGGCATTTGATTTTGTTACTACTAGCAGTGACATCTAATGTGGATGAGTAATATTGACATTGGATTCCGCTAGAACTGGCGATGGCACTTTGGTGAATAGTCAGTTGTTCTTTCAGTGTAGATATCTGTAAAAAAGGATGATTCTTTCTTCGTTTGTTTTCACAGCTTGTAGCGACTTTAGTAAGAAGCCGTATAATATTCTGAAGTTATAGTTGCCTGTACCACATTAGAGGGCTGTCACGTGATTTGTAACGGTACAAGCGACAAAGGTCCAAGGAGGTGACACTTTGGCAAACTGAATATACGTCACGCTTACACAATTACTTATCATCTTCTACACAGAAATCCAATTTGCTGTTAACAAGGAAATATGTAGTATTTTTCATTAGATGCATAAGTGCGTTACAGAATAATTGGGAAATCTTAGCATATGTAACAAATGGAGCCCTGCAGAAAACTTCTTTAAAAATCAATTTGCTTTTGGGTATTAACTTCAGATTGTATCACTAGTATTTCATAATTAGTGAGATGTTAGTTTCTTGTTCTTTTGATATCAGTGGTGTAGTTTATCTCACGCCTGCCTCGAACAGGCACCCTTTACTATTTTATCGAAAATGTGGCCCCCACGGAATTATTATCATTCTCGTCCCTATGTTTATCAATTATGGGAGGTAATTCCGGCTACTTCTTTTATAGATGAGGAAATATCCTCTTATTTAAAAGAGGTTTTGCAGGTTTTAAAGCCAATGTTGGCGCCTCTGAATATTGTAAGTAGTCCATCGCCTACTAGATATAGGGAAATTATCCGACTTCTCTAACTATTTGAGCCTCTGAGTTATAAGACAGATTCATAGAGTAGGTCCAACTTTAATATGTATTGTTACCTAGTAGAACTGGCTTTGACATTCAATCGATAACGAAAGCAACTTTACAGTTCTGAGTAGTCTTAGGATTTTGTACTACGAGCAGTTTCAATGCTCCAGGAGACTTCAACTAGTTAGAGAATCGCTGGTCAAATACTTTTGAGTATTAAATGGATGTACTTATTCTGGAAATTCTCTATCAAGGACTTTCTCTTTGCAAATCTCATGCATATTGACTTGGGGACAGATTTCCTTGATATCTTTTATTTTAAGGTCAATTTCTCTTCTTTCAAAACTATTTTACAGGTTATGATCTTTTGAAAACCAGTTTGATGCTGTTTGATATTTCGATTTCATCTTGTAGTTATCAAAAAGTTGATTTCGTCAATAAATTTTTGATTCTTATCACCCTTAATCCCCGTTTATTTAGATTCTTGAAACTTTGTAACCCATTGCTATTCCAAACTGTTCTACTCGAGACTTGCAAGCACTTCTCCTTAATGAGTTACCCTTTAATGTAATATTTAAATTTGGCGCCTCACAAAAATAGATGCCGAATGCAGCCTTGTATTTCCCGGTTAACATCATCTATCATATCTCTGGAATGATAACAATGATAACAACAGAAAATTCTATTAGAAGTGTCTTGGCTAGCCTCTTTTTTAATCCCAGTTTTAGGTTTTTAGTAAGTAATTCCCTGCTTTTCACATAAGCCTACTATCCCATGGAAATCCTAGCCCTAATTTCATCCATACATTTTCTGTCATTATATGTTGGATGGATTTTCAGGAACAAAGCAGTTGTGACACAATAACAAAAAACAATACACATACAAATTTCTCTGTCTTGATGGTACCCGGCCGTACCTTAGTGGCAAAGCATCGTATGTTGAGCAACTACAGAGACCGTGAGTTCGATGTCCTGTGATCCCACGATTTTTCATCAATGACATTTTATAACAATGATGTCTAACTTCAGTCATTACAAACTTGGCCAGAGGGTGTTGGATTATCGCCCGTTAATCAGAGAACACAGTAAAGAGCATCGCAAAAATTATAGTTTATCACACTATTACTTTACTATCATATTTTTGTAATCAAAGACATTTTTCTATTCTTTCATTATTTGCCCGCTGCCTGAAAAATATTGTTTCGCCTAACTTTGGGGAGCGGCAGACCCCAGTCCCACAGTCTCGTATGCTAACTTTCAGTTAGCCCCAGAAAGCAATAGTACGCCAAAACTATGGTGACCCAAACTTCAATAACCCATTATAGAAAAATAGTGAGATTTAGTGTTAAATTTTATATCGGAAATGTCAGGGAGAAAGGAAGTAGCTATGTTTGTTAAGGGCAAAAAGGCACCAACAGGAGTATGCTGGGAGAAAGGTAGAGGAGTGCCTCGTGGGATGTGGAACTTGCTGGTAGAACTTTCGGCGCGAAGTTCTGTTGCATTCTGCATGGTGCATATATATGCAGTCAACTATTTGATAAATCTGTTTTCAATTCCTGGCTTCATTTAATCTATCCCTCATTATTACATTTGTAATTTCTTGCTTCAAAGCCCAGGATGGCCGGATCATGTAATTGACCTGGTCCCATACCTGTACCCCCAAATTTTCAATTCAGGATCCCAAATCGATCCCAAATTTTTGCAAGTGTCATGGTGCTAAAACAACGCAAATGAATTATTTGTAAACAGCTTCAGAACTGCGCTCTGTATTGCATAGCAATGTTGGTTGATAAGAAATGGATTAATTAAAACGGACACCAACCAGTTTGCAATGGTGATTGAACCACATTTAATAGAAATCTATAAACTATGCTTTAACCCATTCAGTCCTAGGGGAACTATTTTCACAAAAAAGGGAATGGTAGGGGTTGGCGCTCCCTGCTTTTCCATACATGAGTAATGGACATCAAACGGTAATTTGTTTACAGATGATTAAATTTGCTACTTAATGAACCAAAAATGAACTCCTAATACTCTTTCTTTCTCAAGATATTTGCATTTAAAGTTAGAAATTTTTTTTCAAAAGTACACATTTTTAAGATTACCTTGGCGAATGTGTGAAGTGTGATTGGGTCAAAACAATTGCTTTACTCAAATGCCTGATTACATAACAAAAATAGTTTTTCAGTTGATGTTTGATTATGTTTAAACACAGGGCTGCTGTCAGCTCACTACCTTTAACATGCAGTGCTGACAGAAAACTTTTGTTTGTGTCTTTAGGGGGGTGTGGGTGCAGGGACCATTATCTGCAAAAAGGCAAATAAGTGGACCCAGAATATATAGAAAAGAGAACAACCTTGGAAAAGAAGTGGGGGCCTTGGATTCCTCCTATATGTCGACCCAGGCATGTGTGCTTATAAATGAATCTTTTGACACACTACTGTATCAAGCCAATGATCAAAAGTGAATTTTTAACATCAAAACACGCGATGAAAAATCAGATAAATCTATTCCTTTTTAAGCTTACTTCTGTTTAAGGAAACTAAAGAAAGAGGGGGGAAGGATAAACAATAAAACAGCTATCCCTAAAATTACCTCTTTTACGAAAACCTATAGATTGTGTTAAGGATGAGAATAGCAGTTAAAGCCAAGGACAAATGGCTGAAAACAAGGAGCATCCATTCAAATTTTACTCTATAAAATGAAGGATCAAAATTAAAGAATAGGTAATTTTAATACCAAATTAGATCTAACTCTATATTTCTCTCCTTTGTCCCTGACAATAGTCCTTGTAAAAAATAGCTTGACGTAGGCTGACGTTGAAGCCAAAGCCACCGAACATGTATAGAGTCAGATAAGTGAGATAACAACAACAAAATAAAGTTACTATAGTCACTTAGTGTAAGAAGAGACCATCGGGGGAAGGGAGGTCCGTGCTTACAGCAAGCCATGAGACAATCTCTTGGGAAAGTATGGTTCTTATGACTAAAACACTTTCGTCTATAAAAATCTGATCTCCATAATGATGAATTTCACAACTTCAGCTCGTTATCTAAGCTGTCTTTCGTTTTTCTCAGTATGGTTTAGTTTGCTGTGCAGTCTTTCTTCTCATTTTCGTTACAACATTCCATCACTCTGTGAGGGAGAAGAAGTTCTCACAAGATCCCAGTTTAATCCCAAATATCTACACGATCCCAAACGTATTATGCGATCCCGAACAACTTTTAAGGGTCCCCACATTTCTGAAATTTGGGACTGAAGGAACCCCAATGGCAACCCTGTATACAAAAAGCAGTCTGTCCGTGTCATGGCCCTTCCACTTTGTGGTTAATTGTCTGAATATCAGTTATCCTAGTCTCTCTTTGGGTTTAAATTTTCCCCTCCACTTGAAAACCTGCAGCACGAGGCCAATAGTTGGGAAGGAACAGTCTGCTTGGATGCACCTACGTAATAGCGTATTAAAACAGCTGTTCCAATAACGGGGGTGTTATTTTCACCTGTGCTGCTGTGAGATTGATTGGTGATCGAGTTCAAGGAGCAGCCTCTTTTGAATAGCAAGAGGTCTGGGCACCTGCGTTACTTCGCGTGCGAATCATAACAATCATCCATCGAAGAGAGTGATATCGAAGTGGAAGACGACGACAAGCGAGAGATAAGGTACAGAAAAGAGAGAAGGTATACACAGATGATGATACAGAAACAAGGAACGCTGTAAAAGAACTGTAGGGTCTTGTCTTCAGCAGCGTTCATTTGTTGTAACTGAGGTTAGTTGAAGACTAAAGATGCTTGTATAAAAGAGAGTTTCTTTGCATGAAGACATATCAGCACAGTGGAATCAGTACTATTCAGATATTTTGTTTTTGAAGGGAATTGGTCAAAAATATTTAGCAGGTAGGTTTTGTAAGTTCACTTATTTCTTTAACTGCATTAGTCGGTACAACGTTAAGGCAATTTTTAGTGGCCAGAATAGTAATGTTCTCTTTTCTAATGTAGAGGAGGTGGCGATGATCAGCCATAAGTCATTTGAGCGAGGTTTTTAAACTTACGTAAGTTTGATGCGAAGAGACAACTCAACAATGAAAAGTACCAACGGGCTCAAGTGAAATCGCCTTGAATTTGAAGAGTGTACCCACTGCACTCGGGTATTTTGGCATCTAAGTGCATATGTCATACAGTGTTACAGGTATTTGGATCTAGAGAGGCCTATTGTTTGTTCTTTTGATGCCCAGGGAAGTGAAATTGTAAGATCGCCTGCGTTGCAGATTACCATTACAACTTATTGTTGGTGTTTAGTGTTGTGTTAAACATTAAGTGTTTATTTTGGAAGGAGAATGAGCAGTTATGAGACGAAGGATCGTGACACAGCTACAACACAACGTAAGCATTTCTTGTTTTACCGCGACACATAAACAAAATGTCGTATATTTCGCTTAAAAGAATGCCGGTATTGAAAGTCAACGCTCGTCAGTCTGGTCTAGGGAGAACTCGCCGAGAATGTAGGCACTCGGGTGAATTATACCCTTTCATTACCTGTGTTGCAAGTCGCACTGTCGAGAATGTTATTAACGTCGTTTATGAGGTTGTAAATTTTGCTAGCGAAGACATGTATGTCAACGAAAATAACTGTAGATGGCATGCACATTTTGAGTAAGTGCAAGGCATGCTGTTTTGCAGTGCTTTTTGCGTTCGCAAGGGAAAGTCTTGAAAAGCTGCTTTTATTCAAACTTGCATCACCTTGTTAAATCAAAGTGTGCATCTGATTTTATGTCAGTAGACCAAAAATGACAGGTGAAAATAAAGCTTTTTGTGCGTGTGGTTACTGTGACGTGATGGGTTTTCCACAGCACGTATAACTTGGCTTTTGACCTTGTTTCTAGGCAATATGAACTCAGTTGCTGTCGGACAATAAAATATGTACAAAGGACAACGCGAAAAGTTGATATGTATAGCAGTGAGGATATAACTTTCTGTCTAAGATGACTCCTATTTCACGTGTCCTCAGTAATCTCTATTTAAGCAGGCAAACCTAGAACTATTACAGGTTAAACAAACTCGTTTGTTTTTTAAGAGCTTGGAGGTGACAGGTCTTAGTAATGATGTTAGGGCGACAAAAATAGTGAATGAGGGACAGTTGTAGTGTTAAATTTAGTATCATTATTCCAGAGTAGGGGCTCGTAGTATTATAGGGCACCAGTGTGGGGTTTTTTTCAGGCCTCTCTGTATTTGATTTTGCCAGATATGCAGTATGTCTATAATGTCGATAAATTAAAAGGTGCTCGAAAAACGTGATGTTCTAGTTTTATGTGTCTAATGAAAAATTGAGTCCTTGTTAATACATACTATAATTGGTTCATCATTATTCACTACTCTTTTTGTATTATCATATATAAAAATCCTATCATATAACCTACTCACTAGTTTGAGCACTTTAAACGTAATAAATATGTAATAGTGAACTGTTTGAATAGAAGCTGTTTCAACCAGTGAATTGGTGTTAATAACACACTTGATACTATGATGATCTATTTCAAGCCTAGATGGTTTAGGGGCAGATCCAGAAAATATTTTGACTGAAGCACAGTGGGTGTAGTTTGTGGGTTTCATTGAGAGGCAAAGCACTCCAATGTTTTGGTAGTAAGTGGGTTATCACCCATAAAATGATATGAAAGTTACAAAAGTAGATCTTTATGTAGTGTGTGGCAACTGTGTGTTGAGAAATGCCATTCTCTGTTAAGACTTCTGACTATTGGAGATGCATGAAAAGGATTAAGGGGATAACAGTAGACTGTTTACTGTGTTTAAAAAGGAAAGTTCATAGCAATCACAATGTGACTGTGGAAGAGGAGGCTTCTATAAGAAAACTGGAGCATCTGGAGAGCAAGTACAGTTCTTGCTACCTACATAAAACCATCTGTAGTGGAGGTGGAAGTAAAGTGACCGTAATAAAGAGAACACCACGAGGATGGTTGACTTTTAACCAGCTGTCATCAGTGTTATATAGTAAGAGACTGATGGGGATCGGGAAGAAGTGTAAGACCAGTCATGACACACAAGCCTGGGACATGGATAGTTAAGTATGGGGGAAGAATTTACTGACGACAATGGAATGGCAAATGGCCAGAAAGATGTGCAACATAAGGCTAGCTGACAGGACTAGAGCAAAAGAACTGATGAAGAGACTGGGCTTGAAAGATGGAAAATATTTTGAGATAAAAGAAAGACTCAGGCCACATAAAATCTGTTCTCTCACCTGCGGTTGCCTGTCCAAAGGACATAGTTGACCCATAACAGTGGGTAGTTGTATTATAGTTGGTAAAGTATTAAGGGTTTTGTGTATGCTAGCAATATCTAATGAGTGATAACATACAACTTAACCGTGCAAGTGATAAAGTGTAGCAACATAACTTCATTAACTGTTGAGTGCCTGTTTGGGGTTAACTTAGTAAACAGTTATCTGATACTCTTGATCCCACGGCAATATCTATCACATACCTGACTTTGATTACACAAGAGAGGCTATCATTCAGATACATGCTCTTGCTTTTGGAAACTGACAAGAAATCTCATAACTTTATTATAGTCCACTTGTCACAGTGAACCAGAACAATTTCAGAAAGTGATTTGATGGTAAAATTGTCTCATCACCAGTTGTAATTCTTAGACAGAATTCATCTGCAGTAAAATTGCCAGTAAGAAGAGTTTTTTCAGCCCAAAATTGCATAGCATGACTAAAGCATAGGGATTCAGTAGAGTATTTATTACAATAGTCGGCCATTAACAGCTTCTCCAGATATATCTATGTTTTGTCATGATCAGTGGTGTTCTTCAAACTTTAAAAGGGTCACCCATTTACAAACTGTGCTATGAATGTAGGCATCAAAAGCCCTTATAATGCAGTATGCCAGAGAACTTAATGTTAGAAACAGTCCTAATTCAATTTCTCTCTGTAATGATGCCATATCTGACAATTGGAAAACGTTGGTCAACTCTGCAATTGTCTGTATTACATTCACATGCTTATGTGAATCTGCGAATCTGTGCATGACTTTTTTGTTTGTACTCCTAAAACAATCAGAAAACACTCTGTTTCAGACTGCTTTCCTCTTACTTATGGTCTTGACACTTTTAAATGTGTCCACCAATCATATTGGAAATCTTTAACCTTTTTACTGTAATCACATCTATTTTCTGTTTACTTTTTATTCTACTTCTTTCAAATATTTCAATACCTTGAAGTGGCAACCCTGCCTTGTATTGAATGAAGGATTTGAAAAAGACATGTTACATCATTCATGTTCATTGAAGGTCAGAATATTCTGTCATGTTTATACAAAATTTGGAATTAGCAACCTTTGTGACAGAGTAGAAATTCAGCAGACAAGAGCAGTGATGATAAGAGGGTGTTGGAAGAATATGAAGGAGCAGAGGAAGATGATGGCTTTGTAATCAACTGACACCAATCATTATGCGTCAGTAGCTTTATTACAAACCAGATCAGTGATTAAGTTTGTTCAACAAATTAGTTTATTTTTGATGGAATGAGCACTGAAGATATATGAATGAACACATATTCGTTCATTCTGATTTAGAGGTTTGAGTTAACTAGTAAAGAATCAAATGTGCTTTCCAGAAATATACTTACCATAAAGATTGCTGGAATCAGCTTTAGGCTACCTAAATACTGACATTCAAAGGATTATTGTTGAAATTTACAAGGTATTAGCCATTGAACCATTCTCCTGTAAGTATTAAGTGATGAATACTCTATTTAATATATTGTTATTATTTGTTGTTTCAGCTTTTTACCTTACAGTTCTAATTATCATAATAAACTATCATTACTATTGTCATTCTTTTTCATATTATTATGGCGAAAATGGACCAACAGTAGTGACCGGTGATAATTTTGTCTTCACATTTAATCATATTGTATGGATGAACCATACATAAGTAACCAAACACATTGTATTGATTGTACGACTTTAATTCATGTACATCTCTTTTCCCCTTTAGGCAAAAGCTCAAGGTTTGGCATTTGCATTATCTTCACAGACTGACATCATGAGGTGTGTATCTGACAATCTTTTGAAATGTATGTAGCCGTGCATTGGCTATTTTTGAGCCAATCTATACTATCTGCAGCTGCGTAGTTTACATTGCCCGTTCTCAAGCCAGCAGCCGGCAAAGACATGGAAATGGAAATGCCAAGAAAACGAATGCTTGACATTTTCACATGCGTAGTTCTCCACTTTCCTCATACGTGCACGTTTTGAACTTGAACCTTGTTATACTAGCATTGATGGTTTTGAAGGAACTGTTTTCGATCTTGGTCTCGCATTGGTAGCAAGCTCTTGCCCTGCTTGCTCCAGTACTACCTATGCCATGAGAACACTTGGCAGTATTGGCATGAAGGCGGGAATTTGTATGCAATCTCGCTTTTTCGCTAATTATTGTGGATGTAGATTTCTGTTTAGGTAAATATCAAAACTCTCCATTATTTCTTTTTACAGTGAAAGCATGGACTTCAAGTCGGATCCCAAACGAAAAAGCCTGCTTATTATGCTAACTCGAGTTCGAGCAGCTCTGTCAGTTGGCGGACCTCTTCACAACGCTGGACGTATGGCTCAGAGCGTTAGTGTCTATCAACGTGCAATCCGCAGTATGTTATCTGTTGATCAGCGAGCATTCCTGTTGCCAGATGTTATTGAGGTCTTAGAAACAGCGCAAGACTACGTGAGTCACTCATCAGATGTACGTGAAAATGCATGGAAACTTCGACAAGCACTAGACACAGTATATGACAAGTACATTGACATGTATTGTGGCTTAGATGGATTTGGTTTCTTGCCAGTGTACAAGAAGATCAGTCAGGCGATAGACTTGGGTGCTCCTATGTATAATGCTGGGCGAATCGAGGAGTGTATGCGCTTGTACCTAAAACTTGCTAAAAGTTTACAGACGGAAAAGGAACTGTCAGCTAAATCTCAAGAGGTCTTAGTTACCGCTATCAACGCTTACAACGACAATCCCAATGAATACAGTAGTAATGCATGGGCATTGAGGAAAGCTCTGGACTATGTTTATGATGAAGTGAGATTACCAGAGGTATACACACTTGAGAGAGAGGCTCCAGAGCGTCCAGATAAAGAGGAAAAAGCAGACATGGTGGTTACAGAAGATGTCTTGCTGGACTTTACAGGAAAAAACAAAGGTTTGCCGCACGATGTCGTTCTTTTCAACGACAGTATCATGGGTGGTCAAAGCACGTCAGAGCTATCAATGGTATCAAACAAGGAAAGCTATGCTAAGTTTGAAGGTAGTGTTGCCCTCTCGAATCGTGGGGGATTTGCCAGTGTTCGCTTGGTGCCACAAGACACTGCAAAGTTTAGAGAAACTTTAAAGGGCTGCGTTGGATTTTTAATTAGTGTGAAGAACCTGTCCGAGCACAATGTTCGTTACAAACTTCAGCTGGCTTCTGAAACCAAGATGAAGGCATTTAACTGGCAGACTGACTTTATTGTTCGAGAAGTAGACGATTTCAAACATATCTACTTACATCTGTCATCATTTTGGCCGACCATGTTTGGCCACGTTTTGTCCAATCGTGGTAACGTTGATTTGGAAAAAGTTGATAGTATCGGTTTCATTCTGAGTCGTTTATCGGAAGATGGCAAGGAAAATCCAGATTTCCATCAAGGCCAGTTCAGCGTTGGCATCGAGTGGGTCAAAGTCTTGAAGAAGGCTGTTGTTGTACAAGGTACGTTATTTCCGTATTCCACTTTCAACTTGGTCTAACCTTTTATTTTTTGTGTTCTGAAAGTACAACTTGATGGAAGACTTTCTGCAAATACTCAACCTCAACAAGCCCATCCACATCAGAAGCTTTTATATTGGTAAATCCTTGTCTTTGACTAGTTCTATAGTTGATCGTAGCATTATGAAAATGATTCAGCGCTTCTTTCTTTACGTTACTGTTAAGGTCTATTTCGACGATCATGCATAAATGTTTTTCGGTACAACGTTCGGATTTCTAGACCTAAACAAATCGCAAACCCAAGGTGAAAAAATGTAATCAGATGCAGTGGCATAGGGTATCACTTTGGACCAGGCGTGCTACAAAAGTTTTACCATAATTCCCTTGTCAAGCCAGGTACATCTATAGAAGTACTGTTTTGCCTTTGAAAGGCTAACTTCACTTCAAATCTATCCTTGTATCTTTCTCAATAAACTAAGAAATAACATCATCATAAAAGGATGCCCACCCTTAAGCAATGGTATGCCCCTCTGGGTCGAGTAATTCGATTTCTGTTTTCAGCCAATGTGTGCTCTTTTTCAATAGCACGCCTTTGAACCTTTTTTTCGACTACATATATTTTTACCTATGTAGCACTGGCTCCCTATGATTCTATTTTTTTCATTGACGTTGAGCGTCGTAGCACGCCTTGCCTCAACAGATGATGAACAGAGACTTAAACACAGAGGAGCAACTTGACGTGTTATTTCTATACAGACTTGTGACAGAACAGTGAGATGGGGATATTGAGTGGCCTTTGGGTTTGAAGAGAATTGACCTAATTTACCAAATGGAGGAAAGCAACTTCATTAACATATTACTACACTTAAATTTGATGTAATGAAGAGACTAGCAAATAATTAAAGAAGGTACAAATATTTTTGGTTCTATATCTATGAGCGTGCAGCGCACGCCTAGCACAGCTGGAGGATACGCCTCTGATCAGATGTAGTGTCTGATTGTCTTCCTATGTGTTTACAACGTAGAATGAAGCTGTTTTTCACTCAAAGATTTCCAAGGTAGTAAGACGGGTTTGTAGCGACATGGGCAAATACAGCAGGACTGTTAGCCGGTTTCGAAGTTTGATAGCAAAGGTGTGATTATCTTTGCATCACCGTGTTGTCTGGATAGTGTTTCCTGTACATTCCGTATGTGGAAAATAAATACCGTAACCAAGTATTCAATCAACTGATATTTCCAATACCTTTCTTGAATATATGTTTACTGCCTGAAAGTGTTTTGTTTTGGAAGCAGTCGATACTGGAGAACATCCTTCGGGCCATTCGTACTGCAAGAAAGCATTTTTTTTTCAAACAATACAACCAATTGCAAGATTTGACGACTCTCGGGTCAGAAGATCGGCAATTTTTGTTGACGTCATAAAGGTATGGCCGAAGCTACTTAAAGGAAGGATCTTGAGTTCGAAATTTGCAAATCTCGAAGCTCAGTTAAACCAAATCCCCTTAAGGTCCTGGCGAGAATCTTTTGCCAATATCCGGCGAAACACAAAGGGATGCGTTTGGTAGATATGTTATCAAAATAAGAGGAAATCTATTTTGCGACCTCTTATCTGGGGAAGCATGCCTGGTTCAGTTACCTTGAAAACGGGTCTACACGGTAACCACAAGAGCAGTGCCGTGCCTGCTAAATTTGCCTTGTTTATTGACGTAACCGGTCTCTGCAGCACGAAAAACGTACACTAGACTGGTTTAACGCCGTGAAGACATTCGAGTGGCCATCATAGATTATGCAAAGTTACCGACCTTTGATAGGATTTTGAAGTTCAACCTAAGTGTCATGAAAGACGTTTGTTTGCAATGGCAGTGGTATTACGATGATATCCATCTCGTATTCAATGAGTGAAGGAGGAGTACTTTACTTTGATTGCTACAATCTGTCGTATTTTGAGGATTGTCTTCAAGCTTGCCTTCAAGCTTGCCTTGACAGGAAATGACGCCGTTACTCACGGCAACAAATAGTATTGATACAATTAATGCAACGGGAAGGAATTGTACAGAATGAATTGTACTTGGAATACTTTACTGTAAGTTGTGCATTATATGTTGTGCCTTGTAGTTTGTGTCAGGACTCTCGCAAATGATTAAATTTTCTGTTTATTTTGCTTCTGTTCGTTCTCATTTTTAGAAAACAATCGACTTGCTAAAGACTGAGTAAGGCAGCTGACGTACTGGATACTGGAGTGGACCAGTGCCGGCTATCGGAACGTTTTATGAAGGAGTGGAGGCGTCCCTTGGAGCAGACTGTCGTAATGGCTCCCTACGAGTCGCGTTGTTTTATGTATTAAGTAGGTTGTAATTGAAGGGTTACGGTATCACTGATTGTAGTTTGTTCGTTCAGTTGTAGGAATACACAGTGTAGGAAATAATGGCTGACTAACGTAAAGCGAAGGCAATGTTTGGTGTCAGCTACGGGATGTTACATAGTTTATCTGCAATAGTAAAATTTGAATTTAGAATCGGTGTCGTTGTCTTCCATGGAACGAAGGCAAAGCAGTTTTTAAATTCTTAGTAACTTAATATTTTTTAATTGTCTTAAGACGCATTCTCAAGTGTCGAAGAACTGTGTTTTTATTATTGTACTACATACACACACACATATAGACACACGTATATTAACTGTTTTATGTCTTTTCAGTTTTCAACGATAGACTGTGGAAACTCAAACATCTTGCATAGACTTGAAGGAGTCTATGTACTCCACCCCACCCCACCCCATCCCCCCATATTACTTTTTGTTACATTTCATGTAATATTATATTGTGAACATGAAGCAAGTGGAACCTTTGCCCATTGAATGTTGGTAATGTGACTGATTTAATTTGCACATCATTCTAAGTATGGGGTACATCAGTGGTATCTGGTCAGGGTTTGGCCTAGGCAAGATGTTATACGTTTGGTTTTTTGTTTTTAGCAAGAAAATCCTACGTAAGACACAAGGCAGCTAAAAATTGTGGAACGTATAGCAAGACTTGGTAATGCATGCCTTGACTAATGAAATTTTAAGCGTTGTACATTGGTTATAAGGTAAGCACTGTATCAATGTATAAGGTTAAGGAATTTAATTTCATTAGTACTTTTGATTTGTATTCGTTTTCCTGCGTCAACGGGTCGTAAGAAGGGAACCTTGAAAGTGGTTCCAAAAGCTATTTGTATATTGTTTTATGCTACGATATAGTTTTTTTACCACTCTGGTTTTTCAAAATATGATTTGCCCCTATTTCGTGTATTCTTTGGAAAGTAGAGACCAAGAAACATTGCAACGGAGTGCGACGACCAATAAATAACCAGCTAGGTTTGTTGCTGTGAAAACCACTTATAAATCAAAAAGTAGAGTTGAAATATTTCCGATATGCTTATCGATTCATCATCGTCATTGTGTTTCTTTACTACATTTAAGAGCTTTTATCATGGTGATGTAACACGAAGTATGCGGGTTAACAAGGAAAAAACATTTTAGCTAAATATCTTTGTTGACCATCTTGAATATTAATTTTACTATCTGAAAGAATAGGAACACACATCAGAGTACACAATTGTGGACAAATACACCGAGTCTACCTTGTCGAGTGAAGAAGAGAAATTTATTGAACGCAAAAATATAAAGATTTATGATCGGAAGGCGGATAAAAGAAGAATCAAAGTTGTGAAGAGGACGGGTCCATGGCATTGACATGTATTTTGACAATTCTAAGGTTTCCTATGCATGCGATGTTTTCAGACACTGTACGACCTTGGGCGTACCAAACGTTCTCTCAATTGTTGAGATATAGTGGCAATTTTAGCAGTCAACAATACGGACGCTGCATTTGGTCTTGCATTTAGTCTTTCTCCAGGCAAGGTTCCACATGGTGGCCCTCATCCACTCGCTTCGCGCTGGACATGTGTCTATTTACAGTTGTTTGTGAGAAGTATCAGCATTACGTGTAGCGGTAAACTAACTGTGCAATCCTTATCATTCGACTGTCTGTAGTAAGAAGTGTATCGGGAAAATAGAGAAAGCTTTCTCCATTAAAATGTAGTTTTCTTTGCCTTTTGTTCGTATTTATATCTTACGTTGCATGAGCAAGGTCTAGCGATCCTCACAAGGTAACAAGGACCCCATTAGCTGTAGGAGGCATAGTTGTACGAGCAGAGGCATCGTTCAATAGTTTTTGTTATAGTGGTAGTTTCCCATCTAGAAACGCCTCTTAGTCTGCCAAGAATACCCTTCAATTTTTAGGAAAAGTCAATCGATTCATATTATATAATATGGCAAACAACGCAAAGCTAAGGCTCCTTGAGATCGTGGCGTCCCCTTTCAAAGATCCGTCATCAAATATCACTACCACTCTCAATTGTTTCAGTCTAAAATAGTTGCTTTCAGATTGATGACATGAAAAGAAATGTCAATGTAGATAAGCGGCAATGAGGATAACACTGTTCTATAGTAGTAGGGTTTAACCATCCTTTATATTCAATTAAGAACTACAAGTATATTAAGATTTAAAAACTGATTTTATGAGTGTATTCGTTATTTTAGTATTCGCCAGAAAGAGTCTGAAATTGAGAATGTGTACCAATTGAGGAAGGCGGGGAAATTGAAGCCACATTGCAAAGAATGTAATCAAAGTATTGCGAGTTACTGGTGTGTATACACAGACGAAAATGATCGTAATAACCTAGTGCTTCATTTGGAAAAATTAACCTGTTTACGGGGATGAGCTTTCTGGCAGGAAATTTCCGGGGGGGGGGGGGTATCTCTAGCTCTTAGCGACTCGTTCGCAAGTTTCAGAGGTGAAAGTTTCCTTGAAGCAAAATTGTTGATGTAGAACCGTATCGAAATGGGAAAAAGCACGGGTGACATGGAGAGTCTTGGCTATATGTTTTATTGACGTAGATACTGACTATGGGAATGTATATTCTGAGACTTCAACATCTGTTTTGCCCCGAAGAATTATTTTGATGTCGGTATATTCAGTGAAAAACGTGACCATAGATCCGTTGCATTCTTTATCCAGTACCAGTGGAACGATCCCAGTGTGCGTATCCATTTTACCTCGAATAAAAAACTGCCACAACGTTCAAGAGCTGACGTAAGTTTCTATATTTAATTCACGTTTCTGTTCTTAATCCTCGGAAACGTGTGGACCCAACCTAACTTGAATTTTGAGATACCCACCTTTCTTGCATACCTATGAAACTACTCCTAATCAACTTTTTGAGTATTCATTCTAAGCGCCGGCAGAGATGAATGGACAGTGTGGAGGTACTGTCATTTGAGAGATCTAGCATTTAAGCTCCTCGAAGGTATGACGTCGGATTTAGTGGGACAAACATCAAAGGAGGCTGGTTTGAGCGCGACTTATATTGCAAGATTTTTTAAATGCACTCGTCTCACAGTCCACGACTTTGAATCAAACAACATGAAAAGATACAAAAAGTGTATACAATACATGCCCAGCTGAGAGTGAAGTGTTCGCACCGTTGACTGTTGAGGAAATACTAAGTGGTCTTACAAAAGTGGAAGTCGGACAGTCAAGCGGGATAGCTGGGAAATATCCTGACATGATTAAATACCTTGAAAAGAAAACTTCAAAATGGCAAGCTGACACATTTATGAATGCCACATATAGTGGTAAATACTGCAACTTGCGGAAAAGAGCCAAAGTTTTGATTATTTTAAAGCCCAAAAAATAGAATACGATCCTGAGAATCATAGACCCATTTCCCTATTGTGCTGTTTATATAACCTGATGGAAAATTGATACAGCCAATTTTACAGGACGTTATACCTTCCAGTTAGGTCGGTTTTACAGCAGGAAGGGACGCTGGTGAACAAGTATTGGCCCTGGGGTCGCTCACTGAGTTTGGTTTCGAAACTAAACAGAAAACTGGATAATGTTTGTTGACCTGTCTGCTGCCTATGACACTGTCTGGCAAGACCGTCTAATGATGATACTAGCAGATGTTATTAAAGACAGGAAAATCTTACGGCTCCTTAATGCAATGACTGGGAAACGTTCGCTTAGCGTTGCTTTGGAGATCTACAGGGTGAGCTGTTTGAAATCATGTTATTTCCTTAGGTTGTTCAATTTATACATTAATGACATGCCAGCTACAGAGTCTCTGATGTTTGGATATGAGGACGATTGGACAGTAGTCACCCAATCAAGGAATTTCCAACAAATCAACAACATGCTCTCTAAAGACATGACACTGTTGGATGACTTTTTCAAAAGGTGGTTCCTGAAAACGAATAATCAGAAATAGCGACTACTATTTTTCATCTTTACAAACAACAAGCAAATATGACTTTTTAGGTAACTGTGGGTGATCACATTCTCCCTCCAGATCGAAAATCAAAGTATGTAGGCGTAACCCTTGACAGATCTCTGATCTACAAAAGCCATCTACGTAACTATTATTTCCGCGTCTCTAACAGATTATAATATCTGCAGCAACGAACGCTTGCCAATGAAAGGCAGGGAGAGCTCTGCAATTTACTCTATCAACTTCTTCTCTCTATTTCTCTCTTATCACAAAGCTAGTCCAGTGTGCAAAACACGCCTTAATCAAAATGCCAGCATAAAGGGGCCGTACAATCTAATTGTAAGCAATGTCAGTAATTAAATGAACAAAATGATATAAAAAATATGTCCAGTTCTTATCAATCCTCCTAACTAGTTTTGTTATGGTCTTCTTCGGTGAGAATGGTTGGTTCGCAAATACTTGCTTGGATCAAATAAATCTGGGCATCGAAGAGCTGTCGCAGCTGCCGTGGAGGTGGGTGTGATGAGGGGAGTTGAGAGTCAATTGGCTGAGAGTGACTCTTATTAGTGGAAATAGCAGTAGAACCTGTGGGATTCAGGACAGTTGAAGGATCTGGAGGTGAAGGTGACCAACGAGTACGTTTTTGTGGAGTTTCCAAATTCCACGGTCTGCGTCGATGTAGAAAATGATATTTCCTTCGTGGCGAATTACTTTGCCTGGACACCAACGAGGTCCACTTGCATTATTCAATGTTTAGACAAGAGTGTCCTTAGGGAAGTCAAAACTACGTATGGTGACGTCTTCTTTTCTTTTAAGGGGATTGTTGCTTGGTCGCAGAAGATCATAGTTCTACATAGTTCTGTGTTGTCGACCATGGAGCAATTGTGCTGGAGATTGTCCATCTATTGTAGAGTGAGGTGCAGCTCTGTACGAAGATAAGAACTTGCTAAATAAATGCTGTGCTTGTGAGCGGTTGTCAGTTTTAGTATTCTTACGCATCAATGTTTTAAATGTTTGCACAAAATGTTCTGCCTGACCATTAGATGCTGGATGAATGGCGCAGAAGTAAGATGTTGAATCGCATGTTGGATGCAGAAATTTTGAAATTTCCTGGCGTGAAAACTGAGGGTCGTTATAAGAGGAAATGGTTTCGGGGTGGCTTTCCATTCCAAAAACGGTGATGAAGTAAGCAATAGTGTGTGTTGCTGTTGTGCTTGTCATTCCAGCAACAAATGAAAATCGTGATAGTGTATCTACCACAGTTAACCACATCTGTCCTGTGAAAGGGCCTGCAAGATCAATGTGGATTTGCTGCCATGTTATAGCTGGTTTTGGCAATGCTTTGTACTCAAACTTGGGCTTCCTTGCAGCTTGAGCACAAGAATCTCAACCTTTGGCAATGTTTTCAATGTGGTTGTCAATTTGTGGCCACCACATGTGTTGGCTTATAGTTTGTTTCATGTGTACACTTACCCAGTGCTCAATATGGAATAATTTTAAAGCTTCATGGGGCAGTGTAGCAAGAATAATCACACAGTGATTGACATCTCTTTGTAGAAGTAAGACACCATCCTGTTCAAGGAGTGAATGGCGGTTTGGACAATAAAAGTGAATATGTTGTAAGCTTATGGAAGCTTGTTCGGCCAGTTTCCATTTGTTAGCATGTCAGTGACCTTGCATAGCTCAGGATCCAACTTTGAGTACTCAAAAATAGTTGTAGAGCTAAGAGGCATTTTGACAATAGAGTCAGTGATCTGATGGGCACTTTCAGCATCGTCCTCACTTTCAGTTGCGTCAAACTGGAGATCAAGGCCCATAGGTAGACGACTTAAACCATCGGCATTTCCATGCGTTGTGGTAGAGCGATGTTGGGTTATGGGTTATGTCCCACTGGCATAGTCGTTGGGAGGTAAGTTCTGGTACCTTTTTGTTGGGGTTGAAGATGTGTACCAGAGTCTTGTGGTTTATAATTAAGGTGAAGTAACACGATCCCACAAATATTTCTGGAATTGTTTTGAAACCATAGATGATGGATAGAGGTTCTTTGTCGATTTCAGAATAATTTTTTGATGCTCATTATGGGTCTTGGATACATGACTAATGGAATACTCAATGCCATCTTTGATCTGGGAAAGGATAGCACCAATACCAAATGGAGATGTATTTGTAGCAAGGATACAAGGAAGATCCGGATCAAAATGATGCAATGTTGTCTCTTCAATAATTACCTTGTCTTTGAAGATGGCAAAAGCTGCTTGGCATGCATTTGTATACTGAAGCGCGACATTTTTTTACGTAGAGCATTCATTGGTGCACTGATTTGGAACAAATCTGGGATGAACTCTCAGTAATAATCAATTTTTCGTAAGAACGCTTGAAGTTCATGGAGGTTCGTAGGAGCCGGCAGCTGGCAAATTGTAGCAGTAGAGTCAACCGAAGGACGTTTGCCATCTTTGTCAATGATGTGCCCTAAATACTCAACAGAATCTTTGAAAAATTTACACTTCATTGGCTTGATGCGCAGCCCATAATCATGAAGGGGTACAGAGAGTTTCTCCAGATTTGCCAAGTGTTCATTGGTGGTTTATCCAGTAATTATAATATCATTCAAGTCTGCAGCAACTCCGAGGACGTCTGCAATCATGCTATCTATAAAGAGCTGAAAAAATGGCAGGAGAGGGAGCAAATACGTAAGAATGTAACGATACAAACCCCATCGTGTGTTGATTGTCATGAGTTCTTGACTCTTGGAATCGAGCTCCAACTGCAGATATGCATCTTGCAAACCAAGTGTAGTCAATTTATGACCACCTTGAAGGTGATAAAGTAGATGGTCTAGACGATGGATTGGATTCTATTGTATGGACTTCTATCTGGGCATTTAAGGCTTTAAAATATCCCCAGATACGGACTTGACAAGGCGGTTTAACAATAAGAACAATTGGGCAAGCCCAGTCACTCTAATTAACTGGATAGAGAATCTCTTCAGGCACCAGTCATTCAATTTCTTTCTTGGCACCATCTTGCCGGGAATTAAGAATTCAACGGGTCTTGAATTTTCTTTGGTAATGTTTACCATTTAGTTGGATGGATACTGTGGTTTTAGCACAATTTCCTAATACAGGGGCAGTTACTAACGGATATTTAACACAGAATTCTGAAAGGTGTGTATCAATGGTGGCAGAACCTGTTTTACATTGAATAGATGGAGACCTTTCAGAAAACAATACCTGGAGATAAACATATCTAAGATATTGAATGTCTTTATTGAGCAAGCAAAGGGAACAACACAAAAAAGAGCCGGTGCATTGATTTAGCAATGCAGCTCCATGGTGACACGTTTGCTGATGGAGGACAACACAGTAGTAGTAGTAGTAGTAGTAGTAGTAGTAGTAGTAGTAATAGTAGTAGTATCAGGGAACTGAACAGTTGCATGGAGTTGGCAGCTTGAGAAAATGCTGACAGGCCAGATTGTGTTAACCCAAAAGCATCGCTCAAGTCAAGACGTGTCGTGTCCATTCTGTGGAGTCTACCGTTGAAGACCACATTGTTCGATTGGCAGAACTCGAGAAATCTCATTTTTCATTCAGAGATTTTGCGAGCAGAAGAAAAAAGAGAGAACTTCACTCAAAGTTGTTATGCAAACCCAGGGATCGCATAGACCGGAATGGACAACATCAATAGTTCCGGACCTCCTTCTTTGTAAAAATTACTGGAATAGCGATACAGGAAAGAGAGAAAAAGAGCTCAACTGTTAAAGCTACCAATTTAAAAACCTTGGAAGTGGTGGTCAAAGCAGACCATTGCAACTTCTTGGATTTCGATGTAAGTCAGGTTGATGTTTGCCATCGTTTATCAAAGGACATTTCAGTCCCATACTTGTCAAATTCAAACATAAAAACGACTGATTTTGCCTCTATAAACAACAGAATAAGCTTAGGGATCTTAAAACTGATGTCATGGGATATCGAATTTCTGTTGAGAAAGTTGCCGCGTTGTCACGGCTGCCATCTTTTGCTCGCGGCAGCCATTATGGTAGAAGTCGCGGGGAGCTGCCATTTTTGTTTGGATCTTCTTTTCTCAAGGATTTCTGATATAGAACATAAAAGATTTTATTCACCAATGATAGCTGATTATTTCTCCTACAACCTAGCTGACCTCCCGGACACATGTGGGGTTTGCTGTCGTCGCATAGCTTATCACAAAAAGAGATCTAAATGTTTGCCTTGTAGTTCTTACCACTGCCTAGTACATCGCAAATATACCTCCCTTTCCCCTTCCTTCATGAATTCAATGAATAAACGGGACGTAAAGAGATGGGAATGTATAAATTGCCATCAAGATAAATTCCCTCTTGGAGATATATACAATAGTGTTGTTGAAAGTTTTTCCTTTAATTCTAATTATGATTGCACTTACCATGTGTCCAACTAACATCATTAAGAGAAATGAGTACAGAGGTGATCTTTTCAAAAACACCATTGACAATCAACAATTCTGCATGGAAATAACATGAGCAAAAGCAACTCTTAGTTTCAATGCAATTCTCACTAAATCGATCGAA
>JAAAKL020003795.1:0-22286 GCA_010016065.2 Carybdea cf. marsupialis auct. non (Linnaeus, 1758)
TGGATCTTAGTTATAATTCATTTACGTATCCTTTTCTAACTGTGAAACTTTAGAAAATGTTTAGTAATAACTTTGTAATTTATGTAGCTCAAGGTTTAATCTACTAGCAGTACTGTGGTATAGCAGGTAGAGAAGCAATTCCCGTAAATAAGAAACAGTAGATCAATTGAAGAGGAGCATGTTTTTTAATACCTTTTGAAACATAAAAATTTGGGAAAGTACTGTAGTGTCAGTTGTTGCATTTTAAAACTAAGGGGCATTGGGGCAACTTATGCCAAAGCAGGAACACGGTGACTAACTTTGCAAGCCAATAACAGATGGAAGGAGAGCAAAAAAGCACTGCTGTGGATGCAAAATAGGCATCAAATTCTTTTACACCATAGAGGCTTACAAATTTTTGTTAACTATGCAGTCTATTCCACTAGATAACTACTCTTTCTAATTTTGACTGACAATGAGGCTAGCCTGTATTAGCATTTTTATTTCTGTCAGTTTCTATATTCAAATGTTTCCACAATTTCTCATCATAGTGTTCCTTAACAGTGCTCTAGTGATCTCCAAACATTATTTGGATTTCAGAAACTGCATACGTTAATTCTAGACCATAATGAAATAGCCTCTCACTCAAGCCTTGTTACTTTACCAAGCTTACGGATGTTGTCTTTGAATGATAATAGAATCAATAATTTAAGTGTCTTCGTAGAGCGGGTGGCAAAAATGTACCCTGCCCTACGCCATCTAAGTCTGATGAAGAATGAAGCTGCTCCCAGCTATTTCAATGGTGGTACTGTCCAGCAGTACCAGGACTACAGGTAATTGTAAACAAAATGCTTGCTTTGAAATATTGATGATTTTCCTGACCTCTTTAACTATTTATGGCTTTTCCCGAATGAGATTGAACCTGCATCCAACTGAAACATAATCTTGCAACAACAGGTTCAGATAGTGTGATCATATTTTGAAGAGTGCTTAGTAGACTACTTGTGTTACCACACTAACAGCTGATGGTCATCCTGCAGAGAATTTCCCCCAAATGATGTTAAGTGAAGGTGACTGTTATATTTCACAGAGATAATAGGTTGCTCAATGTCAAATAATCTATTAAGAGTTCATCAATTACTCTATTTACAACTCTTCAGTGTTCCTTGCTTCGATGAAAGTTGCCTAAATGCCTACTTTCCTGCCTTATATATATTTTGTTTTGTTTACATAGAAATCCTTAGAAAGCAAAAGAATATTCTAGAGCATTCCAGAAATTTCTAGTGTGTTCTATAGAAACTTCTGGAAGGTTCTAGAATCCTATAGAACCTGATGGAACATTCTAGAATGTTCTAGAAGGTTATAGAATGTTTCTGGAAGATTACAGAATGTTCTGGAAAACTAAAAAATTTTCTAGAAGAATCCAGATTAAATAGTGCCGTTGCCCAGATAAGTCAAATTAGGGCAATCCCATGACAACTAAGACTGACTTGATGCAGACTACAATTCTTAGCGTGTTAAAATATATATAGTTGTTCAACAATCAAAGTTCCTTCTTGTCAGCATTCTTTTTAATATAGACTTAAACGTTTGGCAGGAGATATTGTTCTTATGTCTCGCTTACAATGTTTAAAAATGGCGATTATGAGCATTTAAAGAGACGTTTATACAACAGATATTAACTTGAGTTAGGAATTATTATAAAGTCCTGTTTGATGGTATTGTTTATTGAATATGGTACTAGATTAAACCATGGCGCCCAACGACTGAATTCGCTTTGAGGCGAAAGGTACTCCATCAAGTATTTTTTAGACTGTGGATTGACCTCGGTGCCCATGTAAAAAAATAGTATTTGGAAGCAGTGTGAATTTAGATTTTATATCTTCTGGGGCAAAGTGAAACTTATCAATCAATTGACATTTTCTAAGAATGAGAGGCAAAAAAAACCATTACAAGCAAAGATTATTGAGATGAAACTCTGAATTACAACATCCATGCCTCTCATTTCTACAAAAATAGAAGGATGGAACTCTCAATAGTACTGGACTATTATGATATAGTAGGGTGTATATTAGACTGTATCATCGGTTTGTACAGGACATCATAGAGAGAAAAGAGAGGGAAAAACTTAAAACTAACAGCTAAGGTCAATGTAAGAACAAGCCTTCAATTTTATATTGAAATTAAAAGATAACGGTGACTTGAGAAACTTCATTCTCTTAGTTTTGTCTTAATTACGTCTAAACCAAACATCTTGAATATTTTGTTAAAATCCGTTATTTATTTGGAGACTTGTAGTCAAGAATTGTCACTAAAATGAGAATCTAAGATGAGAATAAAACAATTTTGAACGAGTGACAGATGGAGCTAACTCCAGATGGGGGTTAATTGAAAATTATACTGAGAAGAGGCTCTAAATCAAGCATTTGAGGATGAGTAAACCGAGTGTTTTGTGGTGTTTGGAAATGATTCATAAATGATTCAAGTAGTGATACCATGATTGATTTTGCGCCTTGCAATTCTAATGCACTGCTCTGAAAGGGAGAGGGCTGTGGTTTAGTTACTTGTGTATGAGATTTAACAGTATCATGACGTATCCTAGTTAGATTATTGCGGGTGGTTGGAGTGTGCAGCAGTTTCATATCGTGGCATTGATTGTCTTTAATTTCTGTTTCTCAAGGTTATAGCTTAGTAGAAATCAAGTCACAAGGGGAATTTCAAAGAAAGGAGGGGAGGGGGGCAAAGTTCATGGCTTATCTAAATATAAATAGCTCGCCTGAGTATTCCTTTCTTCTTGACTGATCAACGCAACTAGAGACTGTCCTCTAAAAATTTACAATTACATGGTAACGGTTTCAAAATGTTAAACTTCATTCCTCCAGCTTACAACTGCAAGGATAAGTTTTTGACGTTTCCATGCAAGTATCCGTTAGTTAGAAGGGATATTAGAGATGAGCTTCTTCGAGGAAAGCGGAATTACAACGTATGAACCGCCATTCCAAGTCCAGCCATAAGCTAACGACTTTATACACAGTTTTACTAGAGCGCAGATCTAAATCTTTGGAAGTTGTAGGGTATATGACTTGTGATCGAAACATAATACTTGATATGAGATAGCTAGACGACAGTTACCTCCTATTCTTATTCAAAATGTCCACTATTGGTATCGAATGCCTCTTCGTGTGAACCTCTGCAAATAGTGGCGCTTTATCTTATAATAGTAAATCGTTGCTTAGAAACTGAAAACACCAAGCTTTTTTCCATATGGTACAGATACAAAACATTTAAAAACACTTTAAGAAGTGGACTATACACTTTATTCAGGAAAAAATGACTTAAATTGTCTCGGTACAACAAATTGCCATGGACCCAAATTTACCTTGTTTTGCCAGCTTTTGATCTCTGATTTCATCGACGCATGACCTTGACTATTACATAATTAAGGCTTAACATAGAGACTTAATATAGATTTTATAACTCGTTCTGCAATAAGAATTGGAAATAATCTTTTGCAAACTGCAGTGTATGCAGAGCATAGCGTCGTTCTTATAATGGCAGCTTGCGAATGTTCCATTATCATCATTTAGAATAACGCTTCGTCTTGTCAAACTGCCTTAATGCAGCCTTGTAAATTCTTTCGAATATTGAGTCCCTATATCTAACTTATTTTGTTTACGACGACGATAGCCAAGAATTTTGACAAAGGATAATGATACACAAGGCCACATGATAGCTAGCAACCAAGATGTTCAGTGGATGGAATGTGTGCTACTCAAAGAGGATTTGATGTGAATGCCGTCGTTGGAATAACTTCTTTTTTCTCTAGTATCTTTTCTAGATTATCATATATTATTTTTATCATTATAATGGATTAAAAGACCAACGCAAAAGGGAGGTAAATTTGATTTGTGTGACACTAAAAAGCAAGAGACTGACAGATTTGATAAATAAGCCAAGGGCAAAGAACTCGCCTAGTTATTACAAAAGTCGCTTTAAGTGTAGAAATATTATCCACCACTGTACTTTCGGCTGTTCATTTGAATTAGAGCTATGTGGCATACCAAAGATGTTGCAGATCGTTGGTCCGTAGCTGAAAGTATTTTTCTCTCAAAGTAAATAGAATTAAGAAAGTTAGGACAGTTTCCTACGATCTCTGTGTTGAACATAGATGGCATAGGCAAAGCTAATTGTCGTGCAGGTCGTGGCCATCACGACCTTAAATATTAACAACGCGAGAAAAGAGAGACCAAAGGACTAAGGAAACATCAATATGTAATTATTAAATATCCAAAAACTTTTCACAAACAATATAACTCACTTTGAAAAGCGCTAAATTTTTAACAAAAGAGCGATTATAAATTGTATTTGACTGAAGAAAGTTCTTTGCTAAGTTTTCAGTGACAGTTCATTCACTATCAGTGGTCTTTGATTCTGAATACGACTTCTATCGCACTCAAGTATTATTCCACGATCAAGTCTACTCAATAATGAGCATGCGTACTGGCGTCTGAAAAAGCTTGTACTCAGGGCAGATGAGCCCAGGTACGAGTTTATAAAACTTCACATTTGGTTGCATGGGTCTACAGATTGTTTTAATGGCAGATGCTCAAGGAAGCGACCTCTTGTCCTCATTTCTTTAGAAGAATATTTCAATATTTCACATTATGTAAATTAGAGGAACAAAATATATTTTAGAAGATAAACAAACTTGAGAATTACAACTCAGGACAAGGTCTCGACGTTTTAAAGGTCGTGTTATAATAATAGGATTGATTATGTGGTGAAAGAGGTCTCAATGGCTTTTTCTGCTAGCCTTGCCAGTTGTTCAAATCCAATTCATGGACATAGATTGGTTACAACAGCATCAATGATTATATACAGTATATGACTCCAGAGTTTATGATATATCCTGTAATCACCTTCAGATGTACAAATCATGGGAGACCATTGACAATTGAACGACATACGAAAACGTAACGAGGAGCCGTCAAATGCCATGGACGCCATGCCATGCCATGGACGTCAAATGCCATGCCATGCCACGTCAAATGCCACGTCAAATGCAACGTCAAATGCCATGTCACCTCAAATGCCATGCCATGCCATGCCGTGCCATGCCGTGGACGTCAAATGGACGTCAAATGCCATGGACGTCAAATGCCATGGACGCTCACAGAAGCTGTACTATTTTGAAAAGGGAGAAGTTTCATTTATAGGACATGATAAGTACCTGAACAGTCGAAACAGGAAAATGTTTCGAGAATTTTCATGACTGTTTTGTATTTGATTACTATTTCAATTTCAAGTTGTAATGTTTTAATGACTGGAGCAAAGGAGGGGCCAAACGTGAGGAGAAGACAGATATTGTTGCTGCAATGTGAATAAACAACGAAGAAGATATCTTACAAAAAATACATTGCCAGGAGGTATAAACTATTGAGGTGGGTGAACTCCTTTCGTGAAGTCCGTTGCAGTTGTCTTGCATAGAAAGCTCGCAAAGACAATACTAGATATTCGTGTGATGAATGTTCCTTTTCAAATCTACTTCCAAGACATGTCATGCCACAAGCCAAGTTGTTGTTTTCCTTCTTCCCATTTTTACGCCCATGAAATTTTATGAAATTGCATGTCAGATGGTAACCAAAGACGAGAATTTATGTGTTACATTTTAACAATTTATTACAACATATCTAAGTGAAAGTATTCCAAATCGAAGACTACAAGATAAATACATGACATATTCTAAATAGGCTGACCCAAGATACTACTAATTCAAAATAACATTTTACTGGTATAAAGGTGACTATATCATCAAAGGATATTACAGAATGAATTTGTAGTAAAAGGTGCATGGTGCCTCAGTGTAATTGGACGATCTTTTAATTCCATCAAGGTCCTGCCAATTAACAAATGCTAACTTAAGCTGAGTTAGCCGGCGATTCTTTAGCTGGAAAGTGCATAAACATAAGTAATAGGGAAAGATATAGTAGGAGGTTACATAAGTGCAATAAAAAATTACTGGTTAACATAAAAAAGAACATAAGTTGCAATTTGCAACAGTTGTGTGATTTGATTTACGTAAAAGAGAAGTATATCAAAGGATTAAAATTACAACTAATAACAAAACTATATCAAGTAAATAGTATGTTAATGTTTCTACTCTCTATCAACAGGAAAATGTCAAAGTTATTAAAATAGTGAAATCCCCAAAAAGTGTTTACTTAGATTAACTTGAAAGTGTTATAACATTGTGCAGATGATAAAATGGTAATGCAGAAGGGAAGAACTTTCAGTGTCATTCTTTACAACCTGGCATAATAAAAGCACCTTACCAAGGAGACTAGCATTTCTGTTCAACGTAAATAGTATGCTAATATGATTTCAAATGCCGTGCACTCCCCTCTAAAGGGGCTGGGGTGGTGCCCATGTACATGGGACTTGTTGCTGTTGCATCGAGGACCTTAAGGCCGGATGCCCTTCTTGACATCTCCATTGGCCCTTCTGGGCTTTGAACCCTGACACTCTTGAACTGGAGGTAAGAAACTTATCCACGAGACTACGGTAGCTCATAAACATGAAATATGATGCCCTTATCATTATAAAGTAATCAATATCATAATCACTGTATTACCAAGCACAATGGAGAGCCCAACAACAGCAAATCTAAACAGATATCTATACCAAAATAAAGAAAGTAGTATTCCACAGTTAGCTAGTTGTTACTGCTAGGTTAACATTTCTAGATTCACAGCATGACAGCACTTTTTCAAGCTCCGAGAAGCTGTTAGAAGGGATATTGATAAGGGAGAGTTAATAGGTTAGTGAGGCCTTCAGGAAGTGTGTGAAAGTAGCCACTAAAATTAGGTCTACGAGAAAATGGACGTTATGCTCACCTCATACTATGCAAAGAAAGTGTTCGATATTTGCAGTTTTAGGATACCAATAGGACAAAATTTCCAAAGTATAGCTCGAAAATAATTTTCGCAGTATTGCTCTTAATGTCAGTTCTTTTCATAGACAATTTCCATGCTAGTCAGTCACAGTTTTAATTCACTTGCAATTTCGTGCTGACAAAATCAATGAAATAAAGCACATGAGGTTGTAACCCAAGCACGATTCTGAGAGCAATGGATTTCAAATGATGTCCAAAACATTTTACATCTTGTTAAGATTCAATTATCAGAAGTTGGATTGTTCATTGGAGTTGGATTTTTGGACTAAAACTGGAGACGAACTATAGCAGTGCAAGTGATATTTCATTACGAGATTTTATCTAAGAAACTAAAATGCATCTGACTGACATTACTATTTCAGCACAAGCAATCCGTGCGTTTTCAAACCGTATTTTAATCATTTGTTTACGTGATACTTTTTAGTATGCATAGCGAGTGTGTATGATAGTGAAGTAGTTTACATTGCAAACAAGTATATAAAATAAGTAACAGTGACAATCGCATTATCATGAATTTCAAAAAGCCCTGGTCTACAAAGCCCTTATTAGTTTCAAAACATCATTTTTTTAGGCCATAACAGTAATCTTATGTGATCATTCTTCACTTTTTTCATCTTTTGGAAATTGATGGGGAAAGTGAAAACTTTGATAGTATGATTTCCAAAACTGTTCATATATATGATCGGCATTTTTCAGTACTACATATGGACTATGTGCTGAGGAAGTTGGTATCAATAAGTGTTTGGTTTGTCTATACCTTACGTCCACCTTTTACGACAATAGTTTAGGGTTTAAGTATTAACTTATACACTCAGTACGATCAACGAAACAGTTCTGCAGCAAAAGTAAAGTTGATTCGGTACACAGAGATCCTGTTTTCTTCGTTCAAAGTGGGTGGTGATGACGCATCAAGTTGACCTAAGTAAGCAACATTGAAATCAATGTTCCCATATCCAGCTACGAGGAGGATATCGGCTACGTTTGCCTAGAAAGAGAAATATTTTCATGTATCGGCAAAACGTTTAAGAGGATTGCAGTAATATTTGGAAACACAAAGACAGGCGCTTTGATTTAATCACTTGCGATGGTTAGATCCATGTAAACGGAGCAAACAGATCAAGATCTATTAATTTAACTTATTCTCGTAAATCAAAGCTTTACCTTAAATCTTCAACTGATATCCTAGAAGGTTTAATCTTTTTGTTCATCATGTGCCTGGATGCTAGAGTAACAAAACATGCCAAACTTCAAGAAGAAGGAACTTTAGGATAAACGTAAGATGTCTTTCTACGGGAATCGCCCTGATTAAAATTTTTACGTGATTATTTGAAATGACTGTTGAGATAATTTCGACTTATAGAAATGGAAATTGCCAAAACCCTTTATAACCAGCAAACTATTACAATTTCTGCCTTTGATGGAGAAAAAAGTAACAAAATGGGGCTTTGCAATAGAAAAAAATTTCCTTATATATTTGACTTCGTGCTGGAAGTGTGTTATATGAAAAACGTTAACTTGCTTTGACATGACACGATAAGTTTTAAGTTGACCTCGAATATTTGAAATAGGAGTAAAAATCCTCGATCTTGTTCTGATTAAACCTGATTCAGCAGATTCCCACGTCCTTTGCATTTGATTGAAAGCGAAATTTCTCATGGGAACGCTTAATTGTGTTAAAAGAATATGAGTTCTGTCATGAGTATCTGATTTGTTCCATTTATCAATATGCTTTGAAATGAGTTACGAGACGCATCTTCTATAACAGAGTACCATGTTTTAACTTTGATAACAATGCTTATGGTTAGTTTAGGGCTTGATACATTATTGTCGGAAGTTTTATAAGGTTTGATAACTTTGAGCATTATAGACATATTTAGGTCTTGAAAGAAAGAAGACGTCATATAAGGGTAACATGTGCCAGTTACAGCCACATTTTGACACGATATTGGCCTCAAGACTTGATAAAAGAGTTAATAGTAATTTGAGATATTGTTAGCATAATAGAAACGAGGTAATGCCATACTGACCAAACGTACACTCCATCAGAAACCCATATGTACGCAAGTTAAAGAACTAATACTGTTCAGACCCGATTAACAGAAGAAAAGGCAGTGTGCAATAATAAAATACCTGCTAACAACGAAATTGTGAATGTGTTTATAAATAATCATAGAAATAATAATAGTGCAAGTTGTGTCAGATTTGCTTTAGTGTAAACTTACAAGGCATAATATGCATGATTCCTATGTCACGTCTTCCTACAAAACAGTTTACATCTCAATTCTAAAAAAATGACTTGCGGCTCAAAGCACTTTTTCATGTTTAAGACAAGAGTTAATGGTTAGTCGGCAGATGTTAACATGTGTTACACTAACCTAAAGCAATCTAATGATAGCATCAAACAATAAGCAAGTTTACTTAAGCTTCATTACAGTTCTCTTCACCTGTCATCTCGGCTTCTTCTCCGTATTTCTTGTCTTTCTTACAGCAACGGGTGGTGCTGAAGAGAAATTCATAGCATAATCCAGCCAAAGCCGCTCCTATGAATGGGCCAATCCAGTAAACCTGTCAGGGTGAATTGCACAAAAATTTTTTAAGGGATCTGCAACACTTTTCTATTTTTGTGTTTGTCATTCCCTGATTGGAATTCGTAGATTGGCTGGCTACGGAATGATTCCTTTCAACGTATTTCAGTAAGTGATGTCTGAAGCGACGCCACCTAAAATGTCACATTTCTTCATAAAGAGAATGTCAAGGTTTGGCTACCGAAATGCACTAAACTTGATTATCAAACTAGATCGTCCCAACAAAATTGTAAATGAGAAACAAAACCTGTAGAAAATACGTCGTTCAGAAAGTGTATATGAAATGTTGACGATGAATTTTTACAGCCTGTCGTCAAATAATTTCACTCCTTGTTGTTTTGACTACTAGCTTTGTGTATTGAACAATCAATCCACAATAACAAGTCAACAACAATTCCTTGATGACTTTTCTGGGAAGGCCTTCACATTGTTATTTCACCTGAATACAATTCAATTAAATTACGGATGCACTAAAGCGATTGCTGGGAGAGACAAATACTCATATCATGAAATATATTACGAGAACTTGCACTACATAAATTTGCCACACTGGACGGTTAAGGCAGTAGGTGTGTTTTTTATTCATAAATAACCTTACATACTGATAGTATCAATTGCATAATTGCCTTTTTTACCAGTGAACAGTGTACACAAAATTCTATGCTAACATCATAATGTATTCTCTTATAGCATTTGATAAAAGGGGCTGCAGGTTTGGCTATCAGACCCTGACAGATTTCAGTTCATGTACTTTGTCGTGTGCCAATGTCTTTTCAAGATATTTCATTTTAATATCAAATATGCAGGTTTATATAGGACTAAACTTTCATATTACAGAGATGTAAAGTATCACATTTTATTATTAACATCATCAACTTCACATCATACCATGAAATTTATAGTCATCACTTAAAGTAGAGACCCTGGAAAAGTTAATTTTAATAAATATCAAACATATTTCTTCTTAGCGATCTCTCATTGTACCTCCTGATTAGCAGAGAGGAATAAGCCTCGTTTGAGGGCAGGATAGCAAAAATTTGGTCTATAGACACTTTGGGATGCTCTCCTCCACGGAAATCCTTCGTAAAAGGCGAAAGATTTGTTCGCTGCTGAAGGAAAGCTTCAGAAATATAATTGAAGAAAAGTAAGTTTCACGTCCTACCCAATGATCTGCCCACTTGTTTAAAACAATTGCAGGTCCAAACGATCTTGCTGGATTTATTCCACAGCCAGTGTACTTGATCTAAAGTAAGGTGAACAAAAACAATTTTAATGTTTAAAAATAAAGGTGAAAATCATAAACACTGTATAAAGCCAAATAATGATTTAAAGAGAAAAGAAAATCGCTGACGTAAACTGTACACTGCATTTATAAGTGAATGGAAAACAGGTGTAGCATTGAGGGCTCGGCAGATTTCTTTCAGTGGTTCTAACAGCAGACCTCTGCATGATCTGTTATGTCCAAGGTACAGTTGTTAAGAAAGCACAGGCTTCATGTTGTAATACGTATTCGGAGACAGAAATCATACTTGCAAATGTAACAAAGATGGCGTGTTCATTCCGGACTCCGTGTTGACGTGATTGTTCATTTTTTAGGTTGACCAGACAAATATTAATAAAAAACATAGTTCAAGAAAAGGCATGTGTTGCAGATATTGTTTATGAAACAATCAAGGTTACCACAATGCATCATGTCCCTTCCAATGATGGACTATGGCTGCATCAATATAAAAACATGTTCACGATAAGAAGTCTAAAACCACAATACAATAAATATCAAATAGTATCCTATAACTGAAACAGTAAAACGCACTTCTCAGACTCGTTGAAGTTGGCAGTTTTGAGAGCACCATCTACACCATCTGAAATTTATCAACAGTTCTCTCTACAATCAACTTTAAATTGATCTCATCTATTCTGTTTATTGTTTACATGCTATACAAGGTAGTTATTAGCTAGTGACGGAGGAAGTCAAGATGCATTCTGCCAACTTTAAACTGGACTTAAACCTATGATTCATAATTTTATTGACTGTCTTGAATGACCATTGTTTCTACATTTCAAACTTTTCGGGCAGGGAACTGCATGACAATGTTGCCATTGTGAACTCACAGGTTTCATTAATCCAACTATATTTTTGCCAGTCTTCGGTATTTGTATCAAAGATTAGAATTTGCTGCTACTTATTGGAGAAAAGTGCTCTGTGTTTCCGACTCCATCACCACTGATAATGTAAAACCAAATTTTTAACACAGCTGGAAAGGTTTTGCAATGCCTCAGGTTCATTCAACCCCAAAGACTGAACTCTGACTGCAAGATGGTAGACAAAAAGAATTTGTCTTTTCATGAGGCCTTTTCGATTGACCACTAAGTTCCACAGACAGCGATTGGTCAAAACAACATTGATCTGGCAGTCAGAGTTCTGATTGGCTACTTTTAAAACACAATCGAGTTACGTTGCATTGATCTCTTCTCTATTTCAATTCAGACGATTTTACATTCTGAGGAGAGTCAGACGAAAAACGCTTTTAGGTGCTGAAATTTTTTCGCTGTTTCGTGCAATTTTATTCTTTTGTACCACCAAGAAACGTTTTGTATAACACAAACACAGATTTGTTAGTCTTTTAGCAGTCCTAGTTCAACTGTGAGAGGTTTTTATAAATTTCAACGTTGCTCCAACGTTGCAACAGTGACAGGCACAGTAAATCACGCACTACAACTTAGGTAAGTCCGGTTCATTGTTTAACTGGAAAACCAAAATGAATGCTACTGTACATGTAATACATCGAAATCCACTGAATATTGGAATAACAAGTGAAACAGGATATTGAAAAGCATAGATTATACATTTTAAAATTTGCATAATAGCAATTTACAATACATGTCCACATAATACTTTCCAATTAACTTCTCACTAGCCTCTTCTAAACGAGCTATTAAACTAGACAAACTACTCACAAGAGCTGGGATTTGAGTTCAGCTCTATTTATTTAGATGCTCAAAAATAACTCCTCCTTCAAATTTCCAGGTCCCGTTTCACCAAGGAGTCTCGTCCGGTCAGGGGGTATGCAGGCTTCTTATTACGGCTCTGTGTATACGACGTTTTGGAGATTTTTTGCTTGCTCTGCCGGAAACATAAGCCCCAAATCACAACCTATATCACGCTATGTAAATTCAATTAATTGCATTCATGGATATGTCACTTATTAATAGGAAGGTGACGACTCAATTTTCCCACGTCTTAACCTTGTGTTCCACTTTCTCACGGTATCTTCATCATGTAAGGATTTTCATGCAGCAGAATGGTAAATCTTTCTCTGCCTGCGAGACCTTAGTTTTAGAAAGCATTAGACATGTTTGATTGTAACTCGGGCATATTAAAAGGGACTAAAACAAGAAAATAATATATAATTGGCCATACTGTTCAGGCTGTAAAGTTTTGAGGCATCAGAAGTAAGCGGACCGTAATTAACAGATACTTTGTACTAAGTCAATCTCGATACTCGCTCTTTTGTTGACTACCAAAACAAATGAAGTTTCTTTATTTTTAAGAAGAGATATAGAATTTACATTCAATGTTTTTTTAAGTCCATCACTCGGTAAAATACACAAGAAATGGCACTAGATTGTAGTCATGTAGTACATCCTACGCTTGCAGAACCAGTATTGCTGGAGAGTATGCACACACCCCTGCAAATGGATAGAAGGGTTTTTTCTTGCAATTGATGTATACCTGACCAACTATTTCCTTCGTGTGAGCTCGAATGGATAGTTCATGGCATCATCTGGTAAACTAGATATAGAAATAGTCCCAAGTTAATAAACTAATGTACTCAATAAACACATATTACTGTTGTGATGAAAGTACTCGTTACTTACCCCACCCAAGTGACAGATCAAAATAGATATTCCAATGGCCAGAGTGGTTCCGTATGGTTCCACATTTTTCCCTGGATCAGTGACTGCAAAGACCGTGAATACCAAAATAAATGTCAAGAAAAGTTCGATACCAAATCCTTGCCCTGCTGATACACCAGGTGAGAGAAGAGTAGCCCCTATATTTCCTCGGTGTGCTGCCGGGGTAAGACCGTAGGTGATACCAGAGCCTGCTGCCGCTGCAAACATAAAGAAATTGTAAAAAATGAAAATTATTCTTGCCAAAGAGTGAAATAAAGTGCTGCAGTAGTCGGGAATAAAGTTTTCACACTATTTAAAAGTGCATATTTTGAAATTTTGCTGCACAAGGGAATGAATATCTATCTATTGAAACCCGGATCTTGACTTTCTTAGTGTGCTCAAATCAAACTGTGACAAATGACACATTCGAAGAGCTGCTGCTACCACTGTAGCCGACCTAAATAATCTAGTGGAGAAACCAGACTAAAAGGGAGTTTTCCATTTATTTACGTAGAAAAGACTGCGGCCTTGGGCGTGGTCATATTAAACCATTTCTTCCAATTTGACAACCCAATTTTCTCATAAGATTTGGGCAAATTAAAAAATTGATTTTGGACACAAATGGGGGGACTTGTCCATCATCCTCCCCATGGTTCCGCTACTGATCTAATCCAATGTTAAAGATGCTGTCATGGTATCTAGAATCGGTTTGTATCAAGAGGACAGCGCAGAATTATACAGCTACATAAAATTTAAGCTCCTCCTTTCTTCTAAGATCGAACAGCAAAAAGTGCTCTTGATTGAGGGCTTTTCATCGTATACGAAGTACATTGCATCTGGCACAATCTCTGCAGTTAAATATTTACAGTTATATTTACAATATTTGCAGATAGATATTTTTCTGTATTAAATGCTTAGCGTTCTAGATGAATACAAAACTTGATGACCATGCCCTAAAATTTACTTGCTTGTGTTACATATTTTGCTGTTAACAGACAAGTTTCTTCTTATATTTAGCCAACTGCTTTACAAAAAGCTACCCTCAAGAACAGGGAGAACAAAGGTATCTTTGCCTATTCAAGAGTTTATGGTGTTATTAATACTGGAATATATTGAGTCAATCCTTCTTTTGCTTAAAGATATCGTTTTAAACACATATCTATTTTACAAAATGCACTCTTGTCATGGAATATTTTCTTCGTTGCTCCATTAACGGCAGTAAACACGAATACTATATTTCTGATGCAACAGCAGCATACCAGTTGCTTTGATATACAGCCTAAAAAGCTTCCTCAGTCGTCACTCCTTTCTAGTCTTACTATTATTGCTCGATATTAACATCTATCCCTTATTTTACGGCATGTATTGCTTACGTGATTGACCGTCTATTTGCCAAAGTCGAAGATATATTTTAACCACTACTATCATTTTCTCGTAAGTAAAAACACTTCAGATAATTCTGAATACGTTATTGTGTGTAGCGGTTGCACGCAAGGTTTTAGAATAAAAAAGGGTTCACTCAATAATTAGATAACAGTGGGGTAGCTTAAATTCCATTAACTTCTTCCTCTTTAGAGTGAAACAATTGTCTAATGTCGAAAGACTTGCAAGAGCCTTATATTATAATAGACGAAAAATGGTATAAATACAACCCCATGAATGTTAAACTATTTTACAAATGTTCTTCTTGATCTATTCTTAGCAGAATGATAAAGTTATTTAAACCTCTCCCAATTGGATACTTTTTCACTTCAAAGAGTGCAACAGGGACAAACGATTCCTCTTGAAAAGTAGACTAGGTCTGTACTTTCGTTGAGATGTTTTAACTTAAGAGATTACTGTAGTTAAAATGGCAACATAAATTCTTACACTGACTTTGAGTACAAATATTTAACTACAATGTTATACGCATCGTTAAGGTCATCATTATATCTTTACAAGCGAATGTACGGGCTTGGCAGCTGCTGTAGGAGGATGGACAATCAAGGCTCTTCTACCCATGGACAACTATACTGCTAGCCGTGGTAGTTTCACACTACGTCTTTCCAACCTAGTGGTTTTTCAGCTGATGCTGTGGTCCGTGTTTGAATTGTTGAGCTTATGAAAGTTCTATGTTACATCCATCATAACATGGTGTTTAGATTTATCCTTTTGGCTCTAGCACATTTTTGGGTAAAGATTTGCTGGAAATACCGGTAGATATATGTTAGCGATATTAACATACAACATAATACTTATGTGTCAGCACTTAATCTGACATTGTCTTCGATTTAGCTTGGCTACCCCATGTCCATACAAGACCTGCTGCTCATCGTCATCTAATACACAACATCTCAGGATCCCGTCAATTACCATAACACGTATAAATTGTTATTCATTCAACGATCGCCCCTAGTATTCCCTTCCACTGTGTCGCAAACAAACTTCTAATAACAGTTTGCCAAACCGACTGTTCTTTGGCCACACTGTTTTAAGATATGAATAATTATGTTTAAATAAGCGTGAAACTGCTTTTAGCTTGTTTTGAGTAGTACCTAATCAAAATCAAAAATAGCCCAGTGCTCTTTTATAATGACTTTATACAGGAAAAACCATAACAAGGTGCAGGTTCTCATGAAAGTCAAGAGATGAGTTTGCGTATGGATAACTTTCTTTGTTGACATTTAACGAACTTTTTATCTATTCAAAGTATGATAAAGTAAGATCCGTAATAGAGCAATTACTACCACAGAGAGGTAAACAAATGTCGTCGAGGGTTAAGAATCCAGACTAATTTAAAGGCTGAGACTGTAACACGCAGCTACAGATATCTGAATTTGAATCTCTTGAGCCAAAATTGATTCTAGGCAGGTAAACCGAGGGCACGTAGACAACAATTACGCCCTCTAAGCCCACTTTAAATTTATGCTGGCATTACTTCTACCCTGTAACTTGCTATCAAATCAGCCTTCAGTTTCCTTGCTAAAATAGTGGTATAACACACATTATTTGAAATTGGATCAACCATCTACTACATGCTATTACAGGCAAAAAAGCAACTGAAAAGCATCAAGTCTATCCTAAAGTTAAATAGCTCCCTAAATTCTGCCAGCTAGCGAGCCTGTATATAAAACCACCATTTGGAATTAGGATTTTCAACTGAAACTCAGAAATGCGACTTTTCTCCGCCGCTTGGACTTCCATTTCGACCGTCTGTCCCTCTCCAAACCGTGTATGAAACCTGTGCATGAAATGATAGACTTCCGCACTTAGGTGTATTAGAGTGAAAAGTTACAAATTACGACAAGGTTTAGTAAGGAAGACCCAAAATTCAACTTTGTGGTAGTATTTTTGTCCAGTATTATAAACTCTGCATTTTTAAGATAACTGATTTTGACAAGGCTTCCGCAAAGATACTATTTTTAGTTGTGTTTTAATATGTACGAGACAATCTTTCATCTTCATGTTCGCGTCCAAATGATAAATTCTTAAAAATTCGTTGCATCTTATCTGATCATTGTCACAGACACTGAATGACGATCATCATTAACATCAATATTTGGCTGAAGGATTGTATTCTCGCTCTCTGGAATGATTGTTTTTTACACTTCCTATCAACAATCATTCTTCTAAACTTCAGGGACTTGCTGCTTTAAAAAACATTCTGCCAAACAGATAGAAAAGTATTCAATCTCCACACGTAGTGGTAACGTAGCTTCTGCCAGAGAATCCCTCACCCCATCCCCACCCTTACACAACAAATAGATAAAGTTAAAGCACTCGACAAGTATCAATGACGTTTTTAGTTGAAGCGCAAGGGTTCGTGTCCCCCAGTGCCTATATAAACATCTGTAACTACGTTTGATGTACTTAACACAGCTGACAATAAAGAGGAGTTCTTTTCTCAATTGCAAGCCAAGTTTACTGGCTATCCTCGCGACCTCCGAGCCTAAATTGCAGAGAGGTTTGCACAAGTTGTGACTCCGTCTTTGAAAGTTTTACTATGCCTTGACTGCAAGTATTTAACGTTTACTTTGTTTGATCTGTTGTAAACTTATGCTAATTCATATGATCTCATCATCTGACCTTTAACTTATTGTCTAGTCGGTTTTCAAGACATATGATAAATCGAGATTATAATTTTGGTGAGTAGTACAAATCAGTGGTTGTCGATTGACACCGCATAGATTATACTAGCTGTTTTTGTGGTCCCATAATGTATAAAATGTTCCATCAAGTAAGTTACCTAGCTCATATTTAAGCCAAAACTTGCTATGATTCGATCAGGAATTCCTTGCACAAAAAATTGAACTATCAAGATGATTTTGGAAGGATGGAGTGATCTTCATGTAGGGACCTATATCAATTTGAAAATCTGCCTTCTTTATTTCACCTACACTGATAGCTTACAATCGATCGAGTGGAGCACACACTGTACCCGAAGGAAGAATAGCGTAACCTTGCCGGATGGCTTAACCGTAAAATCGATAGTTATGGTCAATGAAATAGTGCCGCTCTTCTGGTCTCGTTTAGCTTAAACTACTTACAAAACAAAAACGTAATCCTAAATAAACCGAAGTTACAGACATCACGAGTTTGTATTTGAAACAAATGTTAAGAAAAGTAAGATTAGAAAAGAGACGCTACTTCACTGACGCAAGGCAAATAATTGGTGTGGGTCTGTGGTAGAAGGTGAGCGAATGCTAGAAAGAAGTGCAGACCAGTAAAACCCTGTAGGTGGAGTTAGGCACACCAGGTAAACGTACCTTAACATATTTGCTTAGGATTCTAGTTAAAATCCCACAAACCTCGTCAAAGCAGTTATACCCATCACTGAATTAGGAAAAGTGGAAAAGTTATGCTTTTTCGGAATACATTTGAATTCTTTCGTGTGTCATATACACTATCTTCAGAGTGGGGTGGGGCACGAAAAATAGCACTCTTACACAGAACTTAACTGCAAAATTATAATCGGTAACCCTTAAGAGTGAGTGTATTCACACTTGTCACAAATGCCGCTTCTATTAACTCCATCTGTGATTAAATTCATCAACAACGTTCAGACAACACAAGTTAAAAGGAGACGATTGACGATATTGTCGCGCTATTCAAAGGCAATGACTGCGATGTGAGTTGTTTGCAGGAAGAGATAAACCAATCATATCCCAAATAGTTGACCTAAAACCTACTTCGAAGGAACAAAGTCGTTGATCTGCGGAAAGGAAGTGAAAATTCTCCCCCCAGGTACCCGTGTTTTGCCTTTTACCGTATTTAAATCAAATCCTCGGCTGTCGATAACACTTTATTTTTCTTGTGTTTTCATAGATAAAAGGTTTTCATGACAGAAAATATGTAGAGCGTGACGATTACAGATAACTGAAAATGTTTTGCAGCCAAACACTGGTTAGCCACTATTGAGTCTTTCCGATTTCCTAAATCACTGACTTCAGAATCGTTACCCTTTCCACTTGTAACCTACTTTTAAAAGAAATACTATTCTTACACGAAATTTTGAGTACCAGTTCATAATAATTAGTATTATTTATCTTTGATGAAGCTGAAAAAGTATTTATAACTGTGGCACTATTTATCGTGTTTGACGTACAAGGTCACTGAAAAATTATTGGCTTCTTTTCAAACATGCGGGCATGAGAGGAAAACACTATCAAACAGCTCTTAGAGCACAGTAAGATATGATGGGCGTGACACGTATCGCATGGAAGTGCACTTTGCAAGAGCCAAACTAGATGACAGTATTGTTTATGAATGAGCCTTCTGTTGAAGTCATCTACAACATTTGAAAATTATACTTGCAAGAATAAGGGAGCAGGTACCATACACTAACTAGAGCTGACTGATACCTTTAGGTCGTATTGTTGGTATGTTGGTTGACCGCAGAATATCGTACAGGCCTTTCGTGCTTCAAGCTCACTGAATGACGAAATGATGGGTCATAGATAGATGTAATGAATGAAATTTAACAGCAAGCACCACAGCACAACACCAGACCAATTTATAAAACAACTGAAATTATTTCATTAAGCATGAAACGACGCTTAATGTTCGTCCCACACAAATGTAGCACATTCTTATGGTTACTATTTATCGTTTCCTCTTGTTCTCAGCGGTAGCAGTGGTGAGATAGCATAGAGTACGCTCCGGCGACAGTAGGAAATAAGTAGATGATTGAATTTCACTTTGCCAGCGTGGCTTCGCGACGACAGGCCTGTAAACGGTGTCGATGGAAGATCCATGAAGGCTTAAACTTCGAGTCTGATTTAAACACTTGTTATATCTTCCTTGACTGATATTGACAAATCATATACTACAGATTATCATATTTCATTAATCCAGCAAATAAATGTTATACCCATCATTGTTGTATGCAATAACAAATGACATTTGTGCAACAATATCATTATCCAAAAAGAAATGCAGTACCTCTAGAAGTGTGTATTACAATAAAAATGGTTTACATCAAACAGTATAAAAATATGCTGAATTTTCAAACCAGACCCATATTACTTCACAACAAAATTGAGGAACGAAATGTTCAAAAATTTCGTCCAACGCAAAACGTATTGCCATCGGGCTGGAGGCTGAAGCCTAATGAAGGCATAAAATTCCGAAAGCTTGCTGGAAAGCCCAAGTTGTTTTATTTTTACCTATAATATTTTGTAACTGCTTTTAGTGCTGTTCCTTGGTTTATATATATTTTAAGATTCCCTGGACTACGAATTCCAGAAAGACAGAAAGGCAGGATGCTCGCCACCATATTAATGCTATGACGCTCTAAATTCATCTTACATAAGCATGAATATTTGTAGCGCTGTTAATTGTCGTGCTAGCTCTAGAAATCTACACGTATTAACGGCATTGGATAAGTAAACGTCACAGCACAGCCGGAAAATATCACCCATTTTAACACCATTGAGCAATGTATTGTTAGAACGCCATAGATACTGAAAGTTGAAAATAGGATTTGCATTCTGTTTGAATGACCAAAGCTTGAAACTGTGCGCAAATATTATCTGACTTGCACTTTACCTGATTTTTGGTACCTTTTTCTTGGTAATTTTGTCTGCGGGAATCTTATGTTATTTCTATAAGGTACTTTGTAGGGTATTTAGGACATTACTAGCAATTTAAAACGTATTGACCAACTCTTTGACGAGAAATCAGGAGAGATATAAGGGCGTGGGCCAGCTATCTGCTTCTTCAGATCCAACCATAGTTTGTAGTCTGCGTCATCAACATTGCCGCATTGACTTAGAAAGGTTATGAAACACAATAATAAACACAAGCGATGGATAACCGAATGTTTTTCTTTCTGGTTGTGAGACAAGAAACAATTTGAGAGGTGATTTTTGTCGCTGAACAGTCACATTGGTTTGCTTCGAATTACAGGATAATGCATTTCCTCCCATAACAATCAACAAAAACATACAAAACAATGTGACATATTGGTATCCTTTCCTGTTAACAGATGCTTTCTAGTATTCGCTGTCTTGTGTTTGCAATTCCTTATCTGGATTGTAGCTTGTACAATTATCCCGTGAACAAAACATACGAAGGGGGCCTTGCTTAGACAACAGCACTGTTCAGGTGTCTTAAGGACAACACTGTGACGCTACAAACGACTTCACTTTTGTCAGGTTCACAAACTGTTTTGCAAGGCAATAGAACTCTGTTTCTATTATAAATTCACTTTACAGCAATTTAGAAAGCAGCATCTAGTTTAATGAGCCAAATATGAACAAGCTGTGTATCGCAAATGTCGAAAGACGTCTTGAAAGTATTTGTACAAGTAGAGGGGTCCCCACCTTTTGTACTACTTGCTATCAGCTAATAGTTGTTATGGAGAAAGACTCTAAACGCACTGACCTTTCCTTAATTACAACTACCACACGACCAGATTTTAAAAGTAATTAACTGCTTGTGTTGTAAAATTTCTCTTTGTATTTTATGCATATATATACATCTGACAGCTGTTCTGGAAGTTTGATTAAAATAGCTACTCATAAATAATTATGAAAACCTATTGAGTGTTGCAGAGAGAGATTTGTCAGGTCATTCATCTGCGTCAACAACAAATATGAAGTAGTTTACGGGGGTCTTACTTCCAAAGGTATATTAAAGGGGGCTGAGTCAATTTTTCTCTCTTTGAGAAATGATGTTATGTTGCCAATCGTGTAGTCGCAACCCAGGTCATTTTATTAAATACTATAAATTTATATATATTTATTTATAATATATTAAGGAAAAAATCATGCAAACTTTGGAGCAAGAAGGAATAAAGATATGAAATATAGTAAACGTAAGGTGACTGTTGCTGGAATAGGTACAGAACAGTCTATGGAGTACTTAATTACGTTTAAAGATAAGAAGTTACAAGCAAAGTTTTAGAGCTAAGGAGTTAAAGCACTCGAATCGTATTGGGTTAAATCATCCCCTTGACTGACACGCATTTTTCTAAAGGGTAACAAACCGCAGAAAAAATTGACAGTATCTTTGACGAGCATGGCTCTTGTGTTTCGTATCTGAATGCTCTGACACGGCCTTCGAACCAAAAGCGTAAGAACGTGACCTCTTAGGCAATCAAGATTATTCGATCACTTCTACCGTAACGGTTGTCACTTAAAAAGGCTCCCCCCACTGCATATCAGTGAGCGTAAAGCTCCAGAGTAAACATAGCAAGCAATGGTTATCTCAATTCTGGGCTAAAAAATTCCTTGAAGTTAAAAAAGGTCGGGAGCATTGCGGTCTAGAAGAACAGAACATGAGAGTAGTTTGAGCCGAGAATACCCGTATCCCTCATTATTTACCTGGGTTTGTTAGCATAAAAACCATAACACGTTTACCAACAGCAACCGATAAATTCGTAAATTACTTAC
>JAAAKL020003796.1:0-16757 GCA_010016065.2 Carybdea cf. marsupialis auct. non (Linnaeus, 1758)
ATTACCGTGTTGTCTGGTGAAAGTGGTATTACCGTGTTGTCTGGTGAAAGTGGTATTACCGTGTTGTCTGGTGAAAGCACTTTAGGGTTATCATTGGTCAGCACATGAAGTAATGTTCATTATTAGTTGACTCTTTTTTTGTAAATGGTGGTCGAAATTTTAACAGATACCCTGGTGGGAAAGTTTCGAAGAGATTTACAGGTAAAAGCTGCTGGAAACAGTGAAAACTGTCCTCTCGACGGTAGCAGCAGTGGTTATGGCTCATACTTCACTTCCACAAGATATCACTGGCAGGGTGTAGTCACTTAAGACTTTTTTTCGTTTCCAAGCTGAGCATATGGCTACTTGTGATGTTATCAGCCACCTCAAAAGCAGCCCACTCTGGAGATATTCTTCTCTGTTTATGGTAGAAAATTACTCTCTTTTGTTAAGGACCTGTCGAGATGGACAGAAGTGTACAATTCCTTGACGACTTATTTATTTCTACACCTACTGGTGCAGAATTAACAAAATTATTGAACATGACTGTTGGTCCCTAGGTTTATGTTGAGGTCTACTGGGTGACTTGCCAAATGTTCAATGTGTGCCACGTTCCTTTGGTGTGTGAGCAGTCGTACGTGGCCAAGTTGTTCCCTAGGAAAGCCGAGACTTCTCCCGTTCCATGAGATTTTGCCAATGATCTCATACAACCGACAGGAATCAAATTAGTTGGCGAGATCGTATCCCCATGTAATACTTTATAACTTGGTGTCATAGCAATCACGGGGAAGTATGACCGTTTCTGCCGTGATAGAGAGTTTAGATCTGTAGGCAGGGCCCATTCCAGTACAGTTATTGTTGAAAGAAATCCAACGGAGTGAACAGCTTTTCCGTAACCACTAAATACCAATCAGAGTTGTGAATTGTTGATGTGTTTAATTGCTTCCAATCATGCCATTGATTCAGCTTATTTTCTTGATCGATGGCGTTGCAAGATACGAGTCTTTGAAGTTAAATGCAGGAAAAGACTAGTCTATGTATTAAACGGGAAGTTGCCAAAGAGGACAGTAGTCCTTAAAGCCCCTTTATCATCTATCGTATGGAGTCGGGTCATGATAGCATTCCTCGCGTGTGATAAAGCATCCTTCGTTTCCGACTCCTCGTAACTCTGTAGATATTTTGCTCTAATTTTCCTGGGAAACATATAAATATTCCCTGAGATCTTCTATTGATTCTTCCAAGTAAGCCTTTACTAATTTATCTGTATGTTTCCCAGGAAAAGCCGAGGAAAATATCCACATAGTTTCGAGCGGCCGGAAGGAAGCCTTTCGACGTAATATGAACAATGCTTATTAAGTAGGCCTATGCTATCTTCGCAGACTTAGAGTACGTTTGTGGTTATTATGCCCTTTTCTGAAACTTAATTACTATTTTGTGTATTTATACAACCTGTTGGCACCGATAGTAAGATTTGATGATGTTGGATTGCTTGGATATCGTCAGAGATGGGATTGTATGATGGTTGGGTTTTGTGGTCTTCTTATATTATATAAGTTTTTATGCTATTTCATGCATCACTAACCGAGCATATTATGGTCTCCGATGGTCGTGCAATCTCTCTCTTGTAAAGCCATAATATTTTTAGAACTCATTCCTTTTTTTAACAGTTTTTAACAATTTGATATTCTCTTAAGTGTCTTAAGTCTCTCTTGGTCGTAATTTTAATACTCTCTTGCCTTCTCTTCCTGATGACCTTGCAGACTTCCGAGTATTCAGTTGCGTCCACTTAAAACTGGCTAAACTGAACACGGGATTCTATGGCACAGAAATAGAATTGAACCCGAACTGCATCATTGTACATTCTAACGTTGGAAGTCGATTGTAAATACAACCTGTCCAGTTAAATTCATTTGAAATAAAGCAAATAGCTAAAGACAAGGAGCTGGATTGCCCAATTTATTGAGGTGTTTATTACCACATTAATGAAGTATATTGTGGGGAAGGGGTACATAGTAAATACAAGTAGTTTTTGCGTTTCTTGCGTTTCTATTGGTCGATAGTTTAAGTACCTTCGTTATTAACAATGTTGTTGCAGGAGCTGATGTCATCTTTGATGGCATACTTTGGTTATAGGAATTCAAATTTTTTTCTTATTAGTAAAAGCTTGAATTGTGTTGCCATTTTGACAAAACGAACGATTGTGTCTTCATTGGATGTCAGATGATTCTGACACTAATAGCACAATGGCCAGGGATACCAGTACTAGTTTATGGTGATTACCAGTGCTAAAACTGTTTGTGACTGAAATATCAGTGTGAAAATCATTTGCGTGCTCGTTATGATGTAATCACTGTTATTTTTTGTGATTTGATTGAGTGACCTTCATCCCAGTGCCTACGGATTTTCTTTTTAAGGAGTATTAATTTTTTTAGTCGGTATCTCTCAGGGACGTCTACAAGGAAATTACCATTGCTGTTTTTCTTAGCAGATTCGTAATGACTATAACGTAACTCATGAGCTTTATTCACCCTATTTTTTGGATTAAAATCCTCGATGACAATATCGCAATGAGCTTCATTGTTGTTAAAGAGACTTTAAACCTTTTGCAAGGATATAGTCTCTTTGGAGCAGAAGTAACTCTTTCTGAACCACCGTACTGCCATTGATATTGTTAGAAAAATGGACGGAGTGGTCAATTGATGAACCAAAAGCCCGCTGATGAAAATTCACGCAGCCATTTTTGTGGCTAGTGTATGTCACAAGACCATTAAGTAAGAAGCAACATTAGAAAACTGTAAGGGTTAAAGGCACTGATCTCGAAGAAGGACTAGGCCGAGCTTCCCATTGTTTCCAACTACGAACTGTATAGTCACGAGTACTGGCCACCGATCTCTAAAAAGACTGGATCGAGCTTCTCATTGTTTCCAACTATAAAAAAGTGTAGTCACGAGTACTGGCCCCCATTAGTTAAAATAGCGCGGGAAAGTCCGCCATGTTGCGTCACATTTTTTACAAGCTTTGTGTGATGGGGACTGAAATGGCGTCCAACGACTGAACTCACTTTGAAACTGAAGATGCTCGATCCAGTGTTTTTTAGAGATCAGTGCTGACGAACGATCAAAGAATACCGCTTGAGATGATAAATCGAGCCGTTGTTCATGGCACGTGACGAGGACGAGTAATGTGAACTTTTGATTCGTACCTACAGTGGTAATCGAAGCGGTACCAGGAGACTGTATAAAGTAAACTATGAGTACCTCTAGTGAAAAAACAAATTACGTACTATGAAAAGCCTTTAATGCTAGGCAAGACCCTTCCTGATTTTTAGGATTTTTTAAACCCTATTGGGTACCCAGGTAGCAAGTGGAAAAACCTTTAAGGGGAGCACAATTTTTGTTCTTCAACATTTTCTGCGTAGGGGAAGGGGAAAGGCAGCAAAATCAGACCATGCCTTATTTGCACAGTCATTTTTATACTAAGAAAGACTAAGTATGGCAGCAGACCACTGATCTCTAAAAAAGACTGGATCGAGCTTCCCATTGTTTTTAAATACGAAAAAGTGTAGTCGCGAGTACGGGCCCTCATTATTTAAAATAGCGAGGGAAAGTCCGCCATGTTGGGTAACATTTTTGATAAACTTGATGTGATGAGGACTGAAATGACGTCCAACGACTGTCCTCACTTTCTGACGGAAGATGCTCGATCCAGCGTTTTTTAGAGATCAATGGAGCAGACGGTGTTTATTCTATAGCTTTTTTCATTGGATCATTTCCCTTACTTGTTCAAGACCACACCAACATTAGTGAGCCATGATCTGCTCCTTTTTGCACAATAAAATGTGATGAAAATGATACTCTGCCTTTGTTTTAAAAGAAATGTAAAAAGAACAGCTTGGATTTCGCCCGCCATTTAAGAACAAGTAAATAATATACTTAAGTTCCTCTTACCTGAGGTTTTAAGAGCATCAAGATGGGAATGTATTTCCAAACTCGAAAAGTCAGTATCTGAAAGCTTTATTAGCCCATATTCCTTACCTTTGCATATGGCAGTTTGAGAGGTGCAGTTGTTAAAAATTTAATTGCTTATATTAATACATCATATACTCTTTCCGCTCTCGGCCTCCATCATAAAAAGCTAAGGATCCCCTGAATGATAAAGGCTGTATTGAAATCACATCAAGAGAATTGCAGCATGAACACTGAGAAAGCCCCTTACACACTCTCGCGACCCTTTTCGTCTCACTTTAAAAGTAATGGTGCTTCTCTTCGTGATTCTGAAATCGTAAAATTTCGCTAATGACGTAAAGGCGCTGGCTTCTCTCGTCTTCCATGTCCTATTCTGAATGACATTTGTTGAACCAAGGAATCGCACCGGCTCGTCGTCACCTGACATAGGAAAATTGAGAACAAAAACATCCGTGGTAAAGAGCGCAAGCTTTCCTAGCTAGTTCCTAAATCATTAACTACATTTAACGGATGTTAAACGACTGAGGAATCGCATGACTTCAAAGCAAGAATTATTAACACTGTAACCTCTTCAATTACGTTTTTTTGCATATTGTCAGAAAACTAACAATTATCAACTATATCACCACGTCCACTACCACACCCTATTATACGTAAATAAATGAAAATCACCCACTTTTTTTTAGGCTTACGCCCCTACTGCCTCAGTCACCTATGTTTACCAAGATTCTTCAAGATTTGTAAAGAACAGAGATGTTGAGGATATTTTCACCTTACTATTTAATGAAAGTCAATTTAAGTAGTAATTGTGATAATCAGTTTTTTTATCGAGATGACACGACTACATGCTTAACTTTTCCGTCTCTGCATTTTTTTCTTGCCAACTATTCTCCCTCATATTTGACACTATAGATATTTCCAGCCTTCCTTTTTATATGTGTCTGACCATTTTATCGATAATGAATAATATTCCCTCTCTTATTTTAACATAGGGTTACTGATAATTTATTATGGCGAGACTCAAAAGTGTCTGAAGTTAAAATCTGGAAATAAACATGAAAAGTCGACTGACTGTTGCGTTTCTAGCCCTATAACTTTTCAGGATAACTTTTACTGTTCTGGAAATCTATGCCTTGGCTTCCACCATAATTCATATAAACTGCTTACAAACGCAGGTAAGAGATTAAAGTAAATCTTAAGATTTGTCTTTGTAACCGCAGAGGGAACTTTGCTTGTCATATCATAGTAATACATTGCAGGTCATAAAATAATAATTACAGGTCATACAATAGGGCCTAAAGTGACGGAACAAATTTTGAGAGGAGTGAGGAGTAAATTTACACTTTCCAAGCTTAAAACAAATTATAGAACTATAAAGACAAGCAAAGTTGACACGATAATTGTCACATCATTCTATTATAGGGTTACAGTAAAATTAACCTTTTAAAGTACAAGTGGTCGAAAGTGAATAGTACGTACATAAAGCAAAAAAGATGGTAGTCACAGTCGTTTCTTGTTGCTTCTATAAGGACATAATAGCTACGACAAACCCCAGGATTTGTTGGGATCCTGATATGTCACAAACAATTTCGTCAATCTTTTTATGAAACGTTTTAATCCTCCTAACATTCATTCAGGAATAGTCTGAAAAACGTTTATACAATTTGCTGAATTATAATCATAGATGCCTCCAATGAAAATATACTCACAAAAGAACCAAAAATTACTATGGGAAAAAAGACTTGAGTTGATGATAGTGAACGGTCTTCCAACGACCGATTTTAGAACAATGTTTATTTGCTTGCAAATATTTGAATGTGAAGTAACATTCTCGCCTTTAATTTTTAAAATTTGACTCATCTGTCAAAAGCTAATGGATGATTAAAAAATTTTATCCGTTTTTATACCTAATTGATCAAGAATTTCAAGGCGTGTGAAGTCTAGTCGCAGGTTTACCACGTCTTTACCTCCTCTAAACAGTCCTTGAAATCTAACAAAGACTAGTCTGGAGAGAATTAAACGATCAGTAATATATCATGTATCTTTGACGAAACTAATCTGCGTTTGCAAACGTGGTGTTATAAAAAGTCGTAAAAATTACACTAGGGAAAGTTTTCTTATTGCAAGAACGTACGCGAGGTAGCACTTCTTGTTGTAGAAGGAGTTATAGATGGGGATCGGGGCACAGAACTGTAGCTTTGTTAAATCCGAGCCTATACAAATTTGACTCAAGGGCGTTATTTGAAAATGTCATATATTTTAAGGATAACACTCATTTACCTTCCATTGTATCCTAGTAGTTGTCACATAATAGGAATGATTAACTGCAGACTTTTATGACGAACAGTCAACTGTAATGTGATCAGATAATAAATTGTTACGTGAAATTAAATATGGAATTATACAATATTGCACATTAAGAAGCAATGATAGGATACTTTGAGAACCGGTGGAAACTCAAACCTCAATCATCTATATATCAAAACATTAAGTAAAGCAAGACTCGCTGTAATTCATCAGCAGAAAACAATTACAGATATTCGATTATAAATTTTCTTTACAGCATTAAATTGGGACTGTGACAAAATAGAATTCCTTACTTTTGCTTCACTTCGTTATTTGTCTTTAAAGCAATTTAATTATTTTATTGCCACATTTTGGAGCCACATGGAGCTTTCGGAACCCTGGATGTTATGTGCATTGTTCACGGCTGACTGGCCTACCCGTTGCACCACAAGAGAGAAAAGATAGATTACGTTCCTATGTCTCAATGTATGTAAGCTGTAAGTCCACCAGAAATAGAAAAATGCTGGAAATTTTTAATCGGATTAAATTGGTTGATGAAGTTATGAAAATACTAGCCATTCTATTGTTAATTGCTTCATCACATTATTTCATTTGTATTGCCCATCATCATGTCTCTTTAAAAAATGGTAAATTGAGTCAGCTGCCAAAGTAATACAAATGTGGGAGATATTTTAGTGCTTTAAACTATACTGAACAGTGTTGTGAACAGGTGAAGGGTTAGAAAGAACAAATATTGAAAATCTATTCTTAATTCCCCACTCATGTTGTATCCATCGCAAAATACATTACTCATCATAATTTCATGCAATTTATCACGCGTGTTTTATTTCAGATAATAAAAGAAAGTTCAAACTCACCACAGACAAGAAAATCAAATCGTTTAATGGAAATAGGTATTTGAACCTGGAAACGTTTGAATATTCTTACCAGAAAAATGATGGAACCACAGTTAGAGTAGGTAAGTTTTAATGTCAAATTGATATTAATTGGAGCAAATATAATCGGAATTCAGGTGATAATTTCCTCTATTATCCTAGCATTCATTATACTTTTTTATTCTCCTACTCAGAAGTGCTTTTTGTGCCGAAAAACTATTTCTTCTAAGATTTTAAAAGTTTATGCAATAAGCTGTGTCTCTTTTATTTGACATTTCACCTCCTAAGATGGGTCTTTCAAGTGTTGCTTCATTCTTGTCTAGAAAGAATTCATGGAGTGGAAAAGATACCAGAGGTTGTGAAACATCCTAGCTTACCGGTTACTGGTATAAATATCTTACTGCTCTTTTTCATCAGTTATTGTATTACTGAGTATTAGTTTATGTGACAACAGGAATACCAGTAAGGATGATAATGGAAATTTTGTACAAGTCGAAAGGAATGGCCGTCAGGGGCAACTGGAAGCGAGCAGATTTTGTGTTATATCAATAAAATATCATGAACTAAGTCAGTAAAAGTAAGTGTCTCAGTGATAACCAAAGAATACAAAAGTACTCTTTTGTGCATATTTATATGGGTAGATCAAATCACTGGGTGCTTAGATGTTTTACAAGTGTTTGAACGGTGATGGTGAGGAGGGGTGGGAGCATAGTATAATGTCAATTGTGGAACTCCACGATAGTCAATGAAACGTTTATAATTGAAGAACAGCGTGATTTCTCCTGACTCGGGTCTTTTGGAACGCGTCTATTTTTCATCAACCTAAAATTGTGTAATGGAAAGGCCTCTAGACTGTCGGCGACGTAGTGTGGGATCACTTTCAATTGATCATATTCCTTAAGGCTGGGAAATCCTTCCCCCGTTGTTTACTTCGACCACTGATGCTTAATATATCGCAGGATACGTGACGCAATTATTATAGATTTAGATACCTTGCACCAGTGAAAAGAATATTTCTCATAACGCAACCACTAACTGTACACACTTGGGTCGGATAGATCACTCAAGTGAAAGGTAACGGGAAAATTCTTATAATCTATTATATTTCCGATATTCTCACACGGTAATAAAAGATTATAGGGAATCGCTTGAAGGAACTTATCATGGAAACGCCAAGGCTGAAGTCTCTTTCAAAGTAATTGGCAAGGAATATAGTGGACTGTTGCAAGCGGCAAATAAGGATCAAGGCCAACTAGAATTTTACAATCCGACTATTGCCCAAGGCAGATAAAATAACAAAATCAGATAAGTTTGAGTAAAATACAAAGGAAGCAACGCTGACAGTGACAGAAAATCATAGCCAGAAAATAAAAGTAGAAGCGAACCATTTATAATGGTCGTGGCATTGGATTTTTCAAAATAGAATCTGGACAGAATTTGTTAGAATTGAAATTCCATAAAATCAGATAGCAACAACAGAAAGCCAATGTGCACTTCAAAGATATAGAAAATATTAATTCATAGCACCGAGCTAGCAATAACATTGCCATCGGTATCAAAACATAACACAAAGTTTACACATTAGTCTAAATTAGTATATGTCAAACTTTTAACTATAACAGCATGCATTTTTGGTCGTCAACACAGGCACTGCAGTAATATTTGTTTTAATGATAACCACAATGTTACAAAGAGACAAGGACTGAAAAGCCTGTTAAAGGCAGTGTTTTGATTCCTTTAAAATCAAGGCGTTTGGCAAAATCTCAACTGAGCTTCTCCTTATTTGAGGAAAAGCAGATAAAACCCTTATCCATAAGCTGTGTGTTATAATCAGAATAGCCTTTCTGATGGTGTATGCAACCCAATGTTAGAATCACAGTGCAATAGGATTTATCATTCCTTGGAGTAAAAAACATCCTTAAAGTCATGTCATGCTTTTGTGTTCCATGTGTATTCAGACAGAACACGTGAAACATCCTGTCACCAAAAAGTTAATTTTCAATGCAGATTCATAAGTGTCAGGCGATAAAACAAGAATTGAATGTTCTCTTCTTGTCAATAGCTCTTGATAATGATGCCCAACTCTTCACGGTTTTATGACACTTGTCTGCTGTGCTGAAAATGAGTTCTTCATTGCGCATAGCAAGACTGCTATTACTCTTTATAAAAAGAAACATTTAGTTGTCAGACCAACTGCGGAAGAACATAGTGGTCCATAATTGTGAAATAATTCTAGTACAGGTTTACTTTCTCACTTTTATTATGTAACTTCTGTACCAAGAGTACCTTGACGGAGATTACGATCACCTAACAGTTATGGTTTTTGGGAAAGTGGAGTGCAAAAATAGGCAATTTAAACTGAGCAGGCGACGCAGGAAAGGTGAAGGTCTAGGCTCAGAGTTTTGCTGTAGAAAAACATAATTGCATGAGTATGAACAAAAAAGGCCCTTGTACTGTTTACTCAAGGTGAGAGTGAGGCTCTCATTGGAATTAATAAGCTATGACATGGTCCTGGTTACCGGACAATTCTGCAGTTGCAGCTAAACGTTACTCTCTGAAGATCCTTGTTATGCTGTGGGTATAGTGCTAAACAACTTAGATTTACTTCTGTGTACCATAGCATATAAAAGGCTATAGCTGTCCTATATTGCCTACATATAACTTAAGGGTACCTATGATACCGTAAGTAGAAGACCCTTTTCAGACGTACGGATTAATGGTACAGGGTAAAGAACGGTTTTGATGGGAGCAGCTACAAACTATTAGACCTGACATGCTATGTGATTCGATAATGCTACATAATTTATAAATATCAAATTTTTGTCGCTTTTTTCTTCTTCGTTCTTGGAACTGGCAAATTTGCCTTATCTGATTTTGTGGTCTAGGGATTCTAACAACATTTTACACGTATATTGTAAAAAGTATGTCTGTACAATTGCCTTAACGTTACAGTATAGCTAGTATAAAATGAAGTAAATAAAGTTTTGAAAGATAAAGAACGAGTGGTACTATGAAATAGAGTAGACACCCTCACTTTGACTACTTGCTGTTGTTATCCTGGCCTTCTCACATACGTAGCTACCGAGGCATTGCAGGGGCACGTCTCCAACAATTTTCACTTGCTTTGTCATGTTAGTTCTTGGTGTTTAATATCAAGTGAAGTAATAGAAATAAGTGCAGGCTGACGGTCGGTAAACTATACATACCAGATGCGCCTCTAGATGCAAACCCAAACCATGCTCTAGACAAAGTCTTCTACAGATTAGGGCCCTGATCTTCGACTGTACTAAAGACGTAGAGACGCTCCTTGAGTTTGTTGGGAGTGAGTTAAGTGACAAACTCTTCATAAGGTCTGGCATAGTTGAGGCGAGTTGCACTCAAACATTAGATGTTACAAAGTCCACCATACAAATGAAATATATAGTTGAGGTGAGTTGCAATCCTTGCAATGGTCAAATGACATGGCACAAAGAGACTGCGAAAATTAGGTAAGGCTCGGCGTCGATATCTCAGAATGGAGAATTTGAAAACAATGTGACGACTAGTAAAATAATTATTTCATAACCAGGTTCAGCATAGAAAAGCAGGAGTATCTTCTTTTTCTGGGTCTTTACAAAACAGATCAGATGTTTTGAATCGGATCAGGCAGACGGACCAGACAAAAGTGGAGAAAGTTAGATTGTACCTCTCTATAACACAATCCATAAATTATAGGCTTTTCAACATGTAATAGTAGCTATAATCGTTTTAATGTAAACCGCAGCCTCAATGGTGTAAAATATGCGAGAAGGTTCTGCTAGCATTTTCCCCCCTGAGAAAAATATAAATCCTTACGAACCCAAACTCATGCCATTTGGCGTTACCGGGAGAGAAACGTCGGCGCTGGCGGAGATGAAAGTCAAGATCTCCTACACTGAAACTAAAGCCTTAACCACTGCACTAAGTAGTGCAATAGTTAAGTCATCGATCAAAGAAGTCAAACCCGAATTCTCACCACCAACAATAACCTACTTTTTTCCGTTTCGCAAATAGCATCATCGGTGACATTTTCCATATATACGCACTCAGGCATATATGTATATGTATATACAATTGCAATCTTGGTGCAAATACCTTTTAAATAAATGTTTCATTTCCATTCTTCCTTTCAGAGAATTGCCAACCAAGTGGTGGTAAGTTGTTTAGTTATAGTTACAAAGTAGCAAAGTAGAACTTGTAATATTTCCCATTCATAGACTGTTCTTTCTTGTTGATCGTAAATATTTTAGAGATTATGGAGTGGAATACATACAAACTTCGGCAGTTTGCAAACGAATCGCACGTGCGTATACTAGAAGCCTTTGCGCGTCCAAATAAATTTTTCCAAGTAAGAGTTTCTACCTACGGAAAAATAAGTTATGTTCAAACTTTTAAACTCTGGTAGATAAACTTTCAAATGCATACAGCCCATACACATTATGGACATTAAGTGCTTTAGATACAGATACAGAGGGGAAGTTGATTTAGGTTCCAGTTCTAATACAATCTAACTATTCTTGTTGCCATGGGTAGTGGTGGTTTTTGAGGGCGCAGGGCTCTGGGTCGAAAAAGCGTGCGGGGACCTGTGACGTCATGCACTGCAATGCAGTTCAGGCATTATCTTCCTGCGGAGGTTCCGGAGATATTGTATTCCCTCCAGTCGGTAAACTTTCAAGTTATCACTTACTCTCACCAGAGTAATATGGGCAGTTAAACACAACCTATTCTCTTAGTATTTAAAAGTAGGGCCCCTTGAAGTGCAGAGCCTGGGCCATGTCCCTGTCGGCCTCCCACTAAAACCGCCACTACCCGTGTTGCTATTAACGAACTACCATATATATGAACTAGGACATACGTTGAGTCATTTTCATCATAATTAACTGCAGGCATCTCAGCTGATTAAGTAGTTGAGCCCTCGCACCTTGATATGGACGGCAGATTCCATACACCATCTTAACTGTGGCAGAGCAGTATTCCCTACTCCATAAATCTAATTGTTTATGAGGTACGAATATTGCTAGCAGAAGGCAATATGATATAGCTCAAGTAGTAAGAAGTAAGGGTATTTATTCAATACTGATGATTATTATTGAATCATCACTCTTAAATAAAATGCTAATGGCATAGTACTAAATTGACTATTTGCATTCAGTCTGTCAAAATGTTTTAACGAATTTGTTGCAAAAACGTAAGTTGCTACTGGTATAAGGAGCATAAAGGATACCTTTTGACACTACTGGGCGACAACACAATCTTTAAGTGCGAGGCGTCACAATTTATAATATATATAAAATATTACCCTTGCTTAGAAACGAAAAATAAAGAAGAGTTTAATACATGGTATGTAGTTTCATTACAATCTTAAAGTACGGTGACAACATTATACTTTTTAATCAATTGGGCCCTTAAGAGGGAGTAGAAAATTTTCTGAGATACATTATGAATTATAATTGTCAAAGGGACCAAATGCAAGAAAAGGGCCGAAACACAATAGGGATGCATATCATGATACCATCATCATAAATAGTTAATACCTAGCTGAGGTTTCCACTCACAGAAGCATAAAGAAAAGGAACAATTTTGAGTATTCATGGACATCACTACAAACATTATAAGACGACTGAACTACAATGCTAGCAAGAAAACATTGAAAAACGGCTAACAGAAATTAAGGCTTGCGACTTAAGCTAAAGATTAGGCAGGATCCGCAGAATAGGAAACAGCATTCGTTTGCTGACAAGGTCACCCTGTATAAATAACTATTATTATTATTGTTATTTTTAATCATTCACTTGAGATCCCCGGAAATAAAGAAAAGAGATAGGTGACTTAAGATAGTTCTCCTAAGATTGAGGGCTTTAACAGCAGTATCAGTAGCTACAACTGAGACAGATCATGAGAATTATGGACAATCTGTAAAGATAAGAGCGTGATGGATTAAGGCGTACCAAAGGAAAAGATAACGTGAAAGGATCTTGTCCTTACTTGCCATACCTCACATACTTCACGCATTTGACACAATTCACACACTTCATAGCTATTGCCTAGGGTGCCATAAGTTGACAAGGCATGCAAGGAAATCTCAATAACCTATGTGGGTAGAATCGATGAGGCATTCACATTATCAAAATATGACAGAAGAAAAATACATCTAAAAATACTATTGTAGGTCCGGATGGGTTGCCTCCTGTTATATTCAAAATTGAAAGTGATTGTCACGCATTGGCAATATAGGTTCTTTGGGCATGAATTCATATTCCATTGTTTAAATCTTTGTGACCTGATTTTTTACAGAACATAATAGGGGATTAGTCTTATCTACATCATCAAAAAGGTGTAAAACTGCATGATCCTAAACTGTTTAGGTAGTGAGCTGGATGTAAACCTAGAAAGAAACAGGAACAGTACTCAACAGCAGCCGCGATCCTAGCATTGCAACTAACTTGAGTAAGTGTAGAAAGTTGCAACTTCCCATTGGTTATGATACATTTAGAGTTAAAAAGCCATAGTCTCCATACAATGACGCAAAATGATTAAAATATTAAAAGCATTGAGGTACCTCAAAGAATAGTTTACGCTATTGAAACAATGTGAAAAAACATTCCCGACAACGCCACTTTTCCACATTAAAAAGGCAAAGATGTTTGACTGGTGTTATGCAAGGAAATGTACTGTTACTATTGTTTTTATGATAGGACGATAGGACTCTGCCTTGACCTGAAAAGAGGTATCGCTAACACTGAGGAGGAGTTTCGATTTGCTATTAATAGCAGATGATCAGGATGTAATCTCTGTTTTTTAATTCGCCAATGGGATGGTTCTGTTTTTAAACGAGATGTCTCGACTCTAAAATATTTAATTAGTCGGTCTTGCTATTAATTAACAAAACGTACGTTGTTGTGAAATTTTTAAGAAAGAGGGATACTCTGTGAAGCTTTCTAAAAAAGCATATTACCCAACATTTTTTTTTCTCATAAGGATGTGCCAGTAATAATTGTGATGTAAACGCCAACTGTGCACCGTCTGGTGGTACATCATTCACATGTACTTGCAAGACTGGATTCTCGGGCAATGGCCAGAGTTGTACAGGTAAGAAATGTTACACGTATTTGAAGCGTTTTAAAAAATATCATTATCAAGTAGAACTTTAGTTTCATATCACCCACCCTAATTACTCGACTACACTGCAGTCAGAAGTATCATCAAATCTTATGAAGGCGATATTCAACATTCAACTTACGTAAGGGAGTAGAACAGCTAGTTTGCAGCAACATTTAGTGTCCAGTATGCTTTGCTACAACTGTACAAAGTCAATTTTAAGCACTGGGTAGCTTTGTTCAAAGGTGGCTACGTCATTGCTGCTACCTTAGATGTTGCGAGAGACTATGTTTCAGTACAGCCACTACAATCCGTTAATGTCAATCATTACGAAATCTGTGTTAGATATACCTTATACAGACTCTACAGAACCTTTTCCAGGGAGACAAGTATAAGCAACAGGTTTAAAGTGTATCACAGCATGGCGAACGCAACCGGAGCGCACGAGGGAGCAGATGTATCGTGTGCTTCGAGGCGAAATCAGAATGGTTTGGTTTTACAAAATCATACACAATAATAAGCTAAGTTCAAAACAACTCTACAAGCTATGACTTACGACATTAAGACATTGTCCCTTACAATTTCTCCTCTGTTTTGGTTTCAGTTTCAATTTCTGTTTCGGTTTTTGTTTCGGGTCTGTTTCAGTTTCTGGACCCAACCATCGACGGATCTGACCTCCATTAATACCTTAAAAGGACACTGGCCTTTCTTTCCCGTCTCCTCCTGCTTTCAAACTTCCATCGTCTTCCTTTTTCTTAAGTCTTGAGGGTGTCCCATGTGATCCAATTTAGCTATGATGTCGTTTTCGTTTAATAATGCCGGACCCACTAGTATTTCATTTCTGCTTCCATCTGCAATTTTTTTCAAGAGGTCGAGTATGCAGGGTTTTTTCATTTCATTCCTCTATACAGGAAATAAAAATAAAATAGCTTAAAGTAATCATTAAATATCTAGGAGGCGTATAAAATAGCGCAATTTTCTATTAGAAAATTAGATAAAATGCTTTCACTCTTAAATTTATCAGATATCGATGAGTGTACAACTGTATCGGATGCATGCCATAAAGATGCAGATTGTCAAAATACAAAGGGATCATACACTTGTACATGCAAGACTGGATTTACCGGCGACGGTAAAAAGTGTGAAGGTAAACCAACTACATTTTAATCAGTTTCAGTACATATATGTAATCTGAAGTCCCTTCATGTATACATTACTCTTGATTAATGAGAAGTGGTGGGATTCTGTATATGTCTGCCAACTTCCGTCAGATATGAGATGAAACTAAATATGCCTTAACGTTAAATAGATGTACTGTACATTCTAAGCATACCTGCATCAATATGGTATATGGTAGAAAGTCCTCCGTCTCACCTCATGAAAACAAAATAAACAGAAACAATACATGCCAATCAATGACAACTATTAGGTCTCCCCTATCCTTATACCAAAAAAACTGCAAATAAACCATGAATAAAATGCTCCCTTTGAACACCACCTCACAACAACAAATACACAAAAATTACAATGAAAATGGCAGACCTAAAAGAGTACACTATAACGATACATTTCATGCCGGCATTGAAATAAAGCCCTTATGCACTTAGGACAACCAGTATAAAACAAGCGCTATCATAACATAAATCCTTTTCCCTCTCTGATTTGTCTTTAGTTGTTACGGTAAGTGACCCTTGCACACCGAAACCATGCCATGTCATGGCTACATGCACTCCTAGCACTGAAGATCCCAAATACAAATGCAAATGCAATGCTGGTTATACAGGAGATGGCAAAAGTTGCACAGGTATGATTTGCTATATCCTGGCTTTGCCAGTAGCTTTACAATTTCATTACTTTACATAACTTTCACAATATGAGGTACGTATGGAAACCTGTTGTGTAGCACTCGCAGCAACATCTTAAAAAGAGATCCAATGCATCTTTCTCTATATCTATACAGTAGTCGGTGCAAGAGACACGCAAGAACATCTTGATAGGAGATGCATTTATCTATTCTGTATTGCCCGACAGTTGCCTGTCAGTAAAGGGTGCGGGAGAGTAGCGTTACAGAATGTTACAGACGTATCATAACAAGAAATTTGAGTATCGGTATACAGATGCAGAAGAGAGTCGTTAACATAGCCATAACGGGAAAATGAGTGGATTCCGCCAAAGTTCTTATTGTATTGTAAAGATTCTTGATATCGATTATATCAGTTCCAACCCTTTTGAAAGTAGCAGACGATGTCTACCTATAAACATTTTCTTAAGCATTTAAGTCTAAGCATTGTGTTTACCTTTGTTTCTGATCTCTTTATATTTCCAAGATAACTTCCTATTTTGCATGACTGATAGAAATGTCTTCTGAAGGTGGCCTTAATATGCATATCACCAGAAGCATGAAACATCAACTATGGTCATATCAAACCCCTTTCCTATCTCTGATTTGTCTTTAGTTGTTACGGTAAGTGACCCTTGCACACCGAAACCATGCCATGTCATGGCTACATGCACT
>JAAAKL020003797.1:0-22283 GCA_010016065.2 Carybdea cf. marsupialis auct. non (Linnaeus, 1758)
AAAAGCTGGAATCCTTCTACAAATTTGTAATGATCGTGGTGTATATTGTTATGGGAATCGTCGAAGTTACACGTCTTTACTTGGGATATGCTGGCAATCTGCAGGAAAGGGTAAGTCGAGCAGCACTAGTAACTTAACTGTCAGCTGTCACGCACGGAAAACACATTTGTATTCACAAGGCACTTTTAGGCATACATTCATCTTCATTCATGTACAAATCATACCGCTTATCAATCAATTGCTTGAGGTTACTTGTAGAAGCAAATTTGTATAAGGAAGTCGTCTATTGTAGTGGTATTTAACCTTTCTCCGGAAGTTGCGTATCTGTACTACTTTGGATGAAAATAGAAATCCAACAGTTAACACAAATGTAATTCTTTCCACTGTGGTTTTACGTCCCGTCCTAAAGAATCCGTTGATGGTGCGGGTACTTTTCATTACACCGGTAAATTAAAAGTAGCTGCATAAGCACAGTGGCCCTTATTGTATAAACTAATTCAGAAGGGCCCAAAATGATTTTCGTTGTAGATGAATTTTTTGGCTCGGGATGTTCCAGAGTGTATTTAGCACTATTTATTATACAACAATTTTTGATGTGTGTAACACTACGTTTCACGTTCCATTTTAGCTCACTCTTTTAGCTACCAAATGATTTCCAAATTTCACTCAAGAGTCATTATCCACGAAACTGTACAGGACACCCAGTTGTAAACTGTCCAAGTTTGAAATTTGCCACTTAAGCTCTGTAAATCACCCATCATAATTTCCATGTCTGTAGCAATATCATTTGATGCATTTGTCACTTTCATTTCAAATTGATCTAGTCTTATTATGTCACCGCAGTTTTGATGACTTTGAAAACTCTTGAAAACCCTACTTTACAGAGAAACATCAAGGTAGTTTTAACCGTCGACTCTTCTTGCAGCGGGTGTTTACTAGAGTCAATGACATTCTAATAAAATGCCTTTTGCAAGAGTCAACGGACGCTTCGTACAGTGTTGTCATCATTCCTGTAGAATTCACTACAGGAGGCGATAGAATAAGTCTGTGTCGAAGAAATTTGTCCATCCTTGCGATCTCCCTATTATGTACCACCCACCCCACTTTATCATATTTTATCATATATTAGCACCTAATTTAGCAGAGACCATTGAAGGGGGAGATCCCTTTTCTACTTTTAATTGCTTGAAGCACTTCTGTAATCCGATTTCGTGAAGTTAAGTTGAAACGGACTTTCTTTTTAATATGTTTGAATAGATACTAGAGAAATAGAAAAGTATGCCACAAACGGGATTGGAAGCTGTGACCCACACATTCACGGCGAGCTCTCTGCCAACTGAGCTAGATGACCCCCTTTGATAAACATTAGCCCCTAATACTTAACCGGAGGACATGGACGTCCATCTCCACGGAATTTGTTTCTATTATTCGCATGAGTCACTACAAGACACATTTCTCGTTGTAGGTACCAGAACTTGCAGGGTTTTGGCTTGTAACCTCGATTTTACAGTTTCCTCTTACTTGTATGCTGTTGTTTAATGAGCATGCGTTGATCATGCCGACCGAGAGAGCTGCTAATATTGTATTGGTGATATTCCTCTTGGTGGAGGTGGTCCAAGGTTATAGAACTGTGAAGAAAATGTCAGAGAACCAAGTTGCGAAGTTCCATCTTCGTCAGTTTGATGATTTAATCGAGATGGAAGAGATACATGGAAGAACATTTGAGGACTACGCGAAGCATGATTAACGCTATGGTTCCGGAAAGCATGACGTAATTTTTACAGTTTAAAAGATCTAAAGATCGATCACTGGTCGGAATTCATGGTTAGATATCAATAACCTCTCGGGATAAATCTCAGATGAAGATGCCTATTTAATTCGTTTGGCAAGTTGAAAATTCTGTTGGCTATGATCATGTCACATGATTGCTAGCAAATACGAATGTGACTGTATCTACCTCAAACAGCTTTGTTGATATCAAATTATTGCCGTGTGTAACACTTGTAATTTTTTACTTAGCAAGTTGCTTTTTGATGAGAGGTTGTTGGCCATAGTGGTTTTAAAAGTCTAATAAACATGCATGGAGAAGAATGCCAGGAATGTCAATAATGTCGCACTTTTCGTATTTTAGCAGATATGCACTCTTATGGTATTTAGAATCATCCCCTCATGCACCACAGAATCGGAAAGTATAAAGTGAACTATGCTAAATAGAATTCCAGAACGGATATCGTATGTTTTGTTACAACTATGTAAATGTGGTGTAAATCTTGGTGTATATATTTCTAAGCTAATCTATAAGTAATTACTCGGAGGAGAGCCTCCACCCTCCCCACCCTCTACTACGCTACTAACCTTGGTAAAGAATCATGTGCAAAGAACTCATATTGTATTACACTTTCTTTATTTTAGCATCCGCCCTTTCCTTGCGAAGTTTAGAATCTCTTCTTCTGGCTCCGGAAAGCCGTAGTGTACTCGGCTGAGTGCATGCTAGTTAAAGCGTTATGCTCGTTTAAATCATGACAGGCGTGATTCCCACGGGTGTCACGAGGCAATGTCTAAAGCAGTGTAATTAGCAAGTTCGTAGCCATTGTATGGAATGGTGTTTTCTTCGCCGGTAGTATATAGAAATGTTTTGTATGTAGAGTACGAAGATGTGGTTGTAGGTGGTTTATTGTTATGTAGACGTTACTGATAACTGTTTATTGTTTATACCTTGTGCAACGTAGTTTACTGTCTTGTGGGATCGTTTGTTGCGTAGTTCGTTTGAAGGATAGATTATTGTTTTACAGAACTTGCGCAGAACGTTTTTTGTTGTTGTCTACAAGTTATGACCGATCGTCTATTGCCCAGGTAGCCTCACGTTAAGGCATTGCCGGCTCAATTAAAATCATGTGAGTTTTAATAACTGTGTTTAAATGTTGTTCCCCCTCCGTAAATCACTGGTTTTGCCGACCCCAAATGTACGTTTGTGGCTTTTGTCCTGTACTGAATATTAATCAATATCTACAGATCGTTCACGGGCCGCAACGATAGGCTCCTGAAAATTTCAGCTCCCAAACTTGCCAAAATTCCAGTTTCCCAACCTGTTATCCTATCTCCATAGCTAGAAATGGTCTTAATACCCCACGTTGCTCACCAAGGTTTTTGAAACTTCCATTTTCACCTTTAAACCCATTCTGGTCTCATTCCAATTTTACTTATCGAATTTTATCAACGATATCTTACTTTCAACGCTTCGTTAAAGAGTTGACAGTCATGTTGTCATCAATAGATATGTCTTTGGTCGCTTGTAGGTTATAGAGAGTACGGTTTTCTTTGTTTGTAATTGTATATATGGCTGTAAATAGTTTAAACAGGAACTAATGTCCCGTTGTGTTTCTCAAATCAGACGATGCCTATTGTGTAGATTGTTTCTCCTAACCCCGTATCTGTTAAATCTATAAAATGAACAGCAACATTTTTAGTAGTTTTTGTGGCACTCTGTCATGGTGTGATCGTGTTCACCCGCTGGAGCTGTAAGAACTATCCGATTGGCATCCTGGCAAATTTGAGAAGCGCCGTGTGAGCTTTTATTTTAATTCGTTTGTTTTATCCGTCTTAGCCAATCTTTGAACAATATCTCCGCGGAGACCTTCACTGTACTGATATTCTTGGCCGAGGAACATGTGCAGAGAAATCCCATCGCCAAACGATGGTTGCGTTGATTAGTCACCGGTTTCATCATAATGACAAGTGGAGGACATTCGAATGTTAACGTATCGATTTTCCAGACTACATTCTCCGTTTGAATAATTCTTGGGTTCTGAAGGTTGAAGTCCCCGTTTTTCTGTTTCACTTTCCTTACATTCTTCGCTTGCTTTTGCTACTACCACATTGGTTCGCTTAGGGCTTGTAAACCAGAGGATAGTTACGGATCCACATTATTTTTAATGCAGGGAACTGATTACAATTTTCCAGTGAATGGCCAAAATAGAGTTTACCAACATTAGCCACGCAGCGTAAGGCTGCGTTCACCCTGCAGGCGTAGCGTATATGCGCTTACGGAGGCGTATAGAAGCTTATAAACCAGCCAGAGGCTTGAGACGTTCAGTAGCGTAAAAGGCGCGTATTTCAAATTTCCGAAGGTCTCAAAGATGGATGTCATAGAAAGTAGCAGCTACACGCGATTGAAAATGTTACGTCGAAGAACTCGGAGAGAATGGGTACATGCTGTAAATTTGCAAAGAGGTAAATTTAGGGATGTCCATCATCTTAAGGAACTAGAAGAGGACAAAATCAAATTTCAGGAGTATTTACGTCTATCCAAGGACTCGTTTGAAGTTGTGTTCAAGGCTTTGGCGCCAATTACAAAGAAACAGAAAACGAATTTTCGCCAAGCCATATCGGCTAAGGAGCGCCTTGTCATTACTCTGAGGTAAGTTTAGCTTTAGAGTTTCTTGTATTTGAAAGAAGAGTAGACTTGAAAATATTGATTTTCACCATATAACATTGGCAGTTTACCCCCACGAAAATATGCCACAGATATCATGGCTCTTACATATCAGCAAGAAAAATTGTCATAAATATAAGTGACAAGGGGAGAAGACGTAAGCCTTGATTTAACTTACTGAAATACATGGAACAGTTGGAGAGAAAGACACAAGTTGCTGCTAAAGAAGTAAAGACACCAGGTTCGGATTGATTACACAACGGAAAACTTCAATGAGCAGTAGTTGAGAAAAGAGAAGGCTATCTTTTGAGTTCCACTATTTACCGTGTTAATATTTGTGCAGGGCCTGCCAGTGGCGTATACAGCTAGTAGAAATTGAGGGGCCCCAGAGAGTCTTCTTTAGCGACTACGCCCTTTTGACTCGTGCAAAATATGCAAATATTCATATCTTATCACGTAAACGCCTTGCCCAACTGCCAGCAAACTCTAAATCAGAAGAAAAATACAATCTCAAGATTAATCTGCCAGTTAAAGGTTGACCGGACCCCTCATTCCCCTTGGACTCGACACTAGGGCCTGCATAGAAATGGAACAATCAAATGTCTGTCTAGATAGGTTCCTGGTTACGTTCAGAGTCTAAATTCAAACTATCCCTGCCCCCCCCCCAACCCCTACTTCGCAAATTATTCTTAGAATTTTTAAAGCAATTAAAAATACGCTGGATTTGGATGTAAGCCATGAAAAACTGACGTCCAAATTTCTTGCCATCTGTGAACTGCAACACTTGTTTTCTCTCTTCTTTGTCAAGCTTCATGAGGCGCCACGTGTGTTTTAATTATTGTCTTGCGTCAAACATTGTAAATAGTTGGATTCCAAAGATACCATGCAATATAATTACTTTGAAATTATTTTTTAAGGCCGTGTATGATTTTAAAAAGATCATAGTTGTAAGTTTGTGCGATTCTTTCCTCGTAAAGCTCATTGTGGTACGTTTCTCTATCATATTTTACTTTCAGTGGATTGTCAAGCTTATCATATAGCTAACTGCTCACAGGCTGAAGTTGAAGGGGACGCCAACTGCAACGATCTTGTTCGGGACCGTTACAGAAGGTATGTGGATGGTTACAAAGGAGTCTGTTCCAAAAGAGAGACTCCAACCAGGCAGCTCTTAATGGAACCATACTCATGACCAAGTTACCTCCTCTCCCTAGGGTCAACTGAAAACGTCTGACTTTTTTCTTGTCTAAAAAAGCTACTTGGTTATCCCTTGGAAAGTTCCCCTTGACACGCTTTGCATCTTGACGCTCTTGAGAAAAATTGTACTGTGTCGCAAACTGACACATTTGCACGAAAGAGATTCGAACTAGTATCAGGTTGGAGATTGATTTTACTCAGTGACAGGCAAATAACATTGTACAGCAGAAACTAGGGCAAACTATAGGCAAAATCGTTTGATGCCTGTTCCCTTGATAAAGAGGCCCACGGTAGTATAAAGACCTGTTTTCACCGACTCCTATGATAATATGCCAATATTCGGGGCGTAAGTCAGACCGCAGATTGCAGAATACACACAGTGCAGAATATGTTTGCTACAAAAAGGCTCTTTGCATCGATTTTCTTCCTCTTCTTTAACTTGTGGATAGAATTAATAGAGCAGGCCAAATGATATTCCTCTCTCAAAATGACAAGAAACAACAAGCTATCCTTACAGAGAACTTGAAGGTTAATGTCAGCGTCTTTTCGAACAGAAGCGACCAAAGTCACCATGCGTTTTCCTTCTCAAAACTCTTGCATGAGTTCATATATTCTTTAAGGTCATCGAGTCGCAATAGCTCAGCTGGTAGAGCAACACAACACAATAACAAAAGTCTCGGGTTCGATTCCCGGTGGTGGCATACCTTTCCCTTGTACCTATTCAGACATTCAAATCTCTCTTCTCACAAACTCCTCTGGTGAGCTAGATACAGCAGAAGAAAAAATGTGAGGGTGAGAAAGAAAGTTGGCGAGAAGTAGAAGACGGAGTATTACGACCAAGAAAGAGTATATCCTGAAGCATGTAAGTGGGCATAGATCCTGGGGATGGGAGAGATGATTGTCGTTGTACACCACATTTTCAAAGTTACAAATTCATAGCATTCCTTCATTGATCAAGGAACAACGGAACTTTCTCTGATCATTCTAATTTGTATATAATACGTTAACTCCTATCTCAAGTAGAAAATGAGATTCATGACTCATTTCGGTCTCCGAAGCCAACGGATTACGTTGTAGTTTTCACCGATCATCCACCTCACTACCCCAGATAGATGGCATGCTAGGTCAACAATTCCAGACCATCCATCACATGATTGCAATTCATTTCTACTTTCTTTAATATTATAGACTTGGTTCTAATTATTCAAAAGCATTCCAAATTGTCTTAAAATGTGCAAAACTAAATCTCAGTGCAGATGAAACAATAGTGATAAACATGTGTTTAAAATAATAAAAACAAGAAGTACGGATGTGTTGCAACCTGCCATCACTTACAAAATATTGACCGGCCCTTGATTTTTACTTCCCTTGAGCATAGCTGTTAAAAGTCTTAAACTGTTGCATGAGAAAGAGTATCTGTGAATGCTCTAGTTATTTACACTTGCATTTTTTGGCCCGAACCTTAACACTTGTTTCAGAACGTTCTGTGATCTATGATCACGTTATCGGACTTTTGGAAAGGAGGTCACGGGATAATACCCCTCTTGCAGACTATCAAACTATCAGATCTCAGTAAACCACTTTAGCTTTTACCTATTTTTTAGATGACACGAAAGAATGGGTTTGTTGCAACTTATTGGACCACACTATCCTTGACTATGCTACCATTTAGATAGCCTGAGAAAGCAAGGGACCAAGGTTGACAACGGTAACCACCAAGACAGATCCTTGAATGCAGTTAAATGCCAAGCGGCTATTAGATGCCAGATCAGATTCACAATCAAAGCAATTGATTATTTATATCCGATTTCCGTTTACAAAAAATTCTTAGTTTGGCTTATAAAGCACCAATTACTGCCAGGAGAACACTGGGGTAGGGGCAGCTTGAGTCCCTAAGCTATCTTTTATCTTTTTTTATCTAGAGGGGGGACTTCTGAAAACATGTCTGTTGCAAGAGCAAATATATATGAGTAGCTGTCTATAACCATCAGGACTACGACATTTATTTGGAGTTTTATATCTTCGAGGAGCAACTTTTCTTCAAGCGCACTAACATCTACAATTTTCTATTTACCTAGGAAGTGCGGTTGAATTTCCAGGTTACATTTTCAAATTTAATATTCTATTCTATTAGCTACTCCATATTCAAAGCCCTAGGAACCGTTACTCGTCCTACAACAAGGCGGGTTTGTGAACAAACACTAGCTCAAATACATATACAGTCATTTTTTACAGTTCATGCGGAGCTGGAACATCACACACCTAGGAGTCTTTGCTACGCTCCACCCTCTTCGTATAATTCTGATCCCTCAATTGCTTGGTGTTTGTTAAAAGATGAAATAGACACAGCCTCAAGTCTGGGCTATACAGTAGCAAATAACAAGCAAACCCAAGCTCTTTCTGTTCACTGTCGTACATTGAACGCCTACTTCACAAAATTTTGCCATATTATTTGTGTACTTCTACAATAACATCATAATAGAAATCAAATGTTATTGCAGACTGAACATTTTTCATATATATTTAGGAACAAGCAAGAGTAGGTGGTCTGGCAAACATCTCCTATTGTATAGAGCAAACTTTCCCCCCTTTTTTAGATTCATTTTTCCCAAAATCGTGCTGACTGACTGGAAATAACATAGCAGTTGCATGAAAAGCGAAACAACGTTTAACATTTAAACGGCTAGTCTAACCAGCAATACATCATGTATGTAATCTTTTAGTTCATTGTCTACGGTTGAAACTTTGTGTCTAGCTAATATCTTTCTGGTACTCGTATTGTAGCCTAGAGGAGTGTCTGCATAAATATTTTAGAGAGCTAAAATGATGTATTCAATTACTGTTATCACAACATCTAGCCATAAAGTTGGTGCAACAAGAAAGCTTAAGAAACAGATAAGACAACAAATAGCGTGATACAGAGATAGCTATGTGGAGAAAAAGCAGACCTAGGAAATTAGTAGAATGTACCCAATCCCATTTGAAAATGAAAATGATAAGAATGAAAGAGAATTAATGAAGGAGGAGCAAAGAAAGGAGAATCACAGGCCGAAGAAAAGAAAGGTAAGGCAAAAGAAGCCGCAAACAAAGGTGAAATAAACAAGACAAAGTAAAAATGGAAAGTCAAAAGAAACAAAAAAAGGGAGAGGCAATAAGGCAATGATAAGTAGACAATCGAGAACAGAACTACTGAAAGTCACTGACCACAACAGTCAACTCTATATAGGAATTGTTACGTTGAAAATGAAAATACAAGACCTTCTATTAATACTAGATTTTAGTCAGTGTTGTCCAATTGTAGTTGAAACTTATCGAGAGGGAGCACAATCCTGCCTTACATAAGTGAAACAGTCGTGATTGTGGCGTAGTTGCATCCAAGGCACCCCCGTCCGTGAGATGAAATAGAAAACAACATTGTATAATCGTGGATAGTAGTCCTCTTGAAAGAACCACAACTGGTGGTTTCAACCAGAAAGGGTGGGTAGCAGTAAGTGCCAAACATAAGAGAATAATGTCAAGGGTGGATCTCCCACTACTTAGTAAAGGACTATTAGGTAAAAATACACACCAAAGAATTTGAACACTAAAATTAAGCATCTAGTAATGGGAATAGTTATATGTCAATTATCTGATCGTATCAAATTAGTCTCACTCTCCAAACTAACATAAAATGGCAAACCTGGCATACTCTAACCACTGTCATGTAAAATTTATTTATGAAATCCACAGGTATAAGAGATAGAGGAGTGACTCACAATCATCAGCTGTCTATTTATTCCGATATCAAATTTCATAACATTTGGAGTAGAAAGAACCATGTGGTGGATAGGACCACGCCTTTACTGACCAAGACGCTCTATGTGCCGTTTCGTAAAAGCAATATAAACCAGCACGGTTTTTATTTTATAGGCTATAAAATTAAGAATCGTCTGCCTTAAATTATAAAAGCAGGTAGCAATTCAAATAACTTTTAACAGAAAATGAAACTATCATTTATTTAAAAAACACTCCAAAGAAGAGGCAAACCCTTTGATGTACAAATGATTTCCTTGTGACGTCGTGTTTTAATTGACTTTTAAAGTTTACCAGCTTAACCGAGTCAGTAAAGGGACCATTATGGAAACAAGGTCTCCCCTGACCTTTTTAATACTATTCCTACCATCCTCCCACCAAAGGGTTATTGAATTTTACTCATTCGCGTTCTCTTTTTAGCAGACATTGTAATATTCTTTTACCAAAGAACTGCAGTTTGTTTTCAATCACTTTTAAAGTCTTAGCATTTGTTTATGTGGCAAAATATGGATACATACAGGTGTAGACTAGTGCACCAAAGCTTAGGCTGCAGATAAGAAAATCATTCTGTCGGTCCAGACATTCGTATCACCTGAACCTTGCTTAAATGTGTGTACTTTAGTTTCGGGCTTGTGGAACATATCAGCTTGCCACATATTTTCCTGATTATTGAGTAAAGATGATATGTGGTTGTAATTGAGATAGCAGAAAGTACAAGAGACCTTTCAAAACTGATTACAAAGAAGAGGAGGGTTGGATTATCTTTAAAGTGTACCACAGCTATACTTCTACCATATGTTTTGCAAAATTTATTCTTTGTTTATGTATTGATATGAAAACCGTAAACCTATCGAAATAAAAAGCAAAACAATGAAATGAAACAGATGCGAAAACCAAAAGTTTGAGTAACCGTTAGAAATTGGTATACTGTGAAGATAGCAAATTTATTTCGGAAACTTCTAGTATGGATTTCAAAGTAAAGGAATAACCGAAAAATCTGAATTTGAAGTAAATAAGAGCACCTCAATATTTTCCAAGCGACTATTACTGAACATTCAAGGCTGAACATATGGATCTCACATATGTAGCAATATTTCTCTGGCTTAGAAAAAACAATCCAGCTACTCATAGTAAGTTTATTTTACTCAATAACGAGTGCCATGTTGTAAGCAGGATTTGTAATCCATAAAAAGTTGTTATAGGTTAAGAACAATCAATGTCAGGAAGGTATTTTTTGCTTATCCCACATCAAGTGGAACTCCGCAATTTATCCTTAATAGAATGTAACAACGGCCACGTTAGTGATGGGTACCTATACATTTTCTATTACCCCCTCCCTTAAATTTCCAGGTGAGTACTCCCTTACAATAAGTGCTGCGTTATCCGCGTTCCACGGAAATTACCTGTCACAGCTCTCTGCCATCCACTATCAAAACCTTGTGTTAACTGACCTCTGTCTGATCATATCGTTGTGCCAGTTAACCCCCTCCCCCCTCCAATAAAGACAAACCTTCGAATGCACAAATAGAACATCCGACCTCAGTCATGTTGACACCTGCAGCTCAGAGAAAATATCTGAGTTAATTAAATCTCCCAATGGTAGAGTACCTAGTTGATTCCCTTAGTTCACTAGGATAGTAACTCACGTAATACTTAAACTGGTGAAATGAGTAAGGAACTAACATAGTAAATAATTAATTAAAGCTTTTCATTGATTTAGCAGGAGTCCGCTAAACGAAACCCATACTGGACGCCATGCAATAACAATCAAGATTCCTTCGTATGATAATTATGATAATTATTACAGTAAACTGTACACGCCATTGCCTCTTTACGTGTTAACGTGTAAGGGGTGTATTAATTATTCGTGCAATGACTTATGGGAGATGAGAAACTACTACGTATCCAACCTTGAAATTAGAGCCTTTTATATTACATTTTACCAGAGAACTCGCAAAATTCAGATAGACTGCAAAATACGATTAAAGCAGCATCACAATGTATTAGTAGGTCAAAAAGATTCAACCAATGCCGGGTTGCAAGGGTATTTATCTATTCTCAGCAACCTTATATTGACTCGTTTCCATATGCAATTAGTTCCTCTTTTGGTAAAGATTTCAGTGGGATACGTTTTATACATGATCACATGCTGATAGAAGATGTATTATTGCAATTACTTCTGAAGAACCAATACCATTTAATGATGGATGGGCGTACAAATTTAGCAAGCTGGGAGAATCCGGCATTTCTTGCAGTAGAGCAGGAAATCAGATTATATCGATTGTTGTATGGAAATCCTATCAACTTTAAAGTCTGTAAAATCCTTTGACTTGTAAGAGAACTAGCAGTATCGCAATATTAAAGAGGGGTGATGTCGATCTGAGGAGAGTCTCTGATCAGCTAAAGGACAGAGTTTCGGATGCGGTTAATCATCAAGTTCATCATGTAATATCTAAAGGCAGCACATATTCGTTCTCTCTCTCTCTCCTCTTTCCTAATATAACAATAAATAAAGAAAGCAATACGAAAAAGACCTCCTTATCTCCCAGGTCTAAGGTTGCACATTTAATAAGCAGCACAAAGACATTCGCATTTGCCAACCAGCGGCAATGATCGAAAGTTGTATTTCGTGTCTTACTTCGTTTGATTTTGTTTCCATATTGCAGTGGGATGTATCTATCCAGGCACTGGTTTTTGGAAAATACAGTTCTGATACATCGTTTTATCTTCTCGTAGTAACTTCAGTATCAATGCACAACATTATTTTTAACCAATTTTCAATGATCTCTAAGAGTTATATGTATTATGGACTTGCACAATATGTACTATGGCTTTGGCAACCAACTAATTCACATCAGCTCATCGATATTAATCGGCCCAACCCCCCAATTATTAGCAAAGGTGTCGCAGCTTTGATTTAAGCTCTTCGTATGTTTTGGGTTCTGCGTTTTGATATTTAGTATTTATCGAAAATAGTTTAGCACAAACGTCTGCATTTTTGTGTTGTTCTTTTAGTGATGTAATTAAAAGGGTGTTCAGGCCATTGTTTCTCTCATGGTATCACATAAACGTTACGTTAACCTAGTGTAAAAAATGGTTTATAACTTAGAGGTGCCGGATTGTGATATTTGTCCCATTTCAAGGAGAGGACACCATCCCACAAAGTGATACCTCAGTCCTTTCACGGACGTTAATACAACAGACTATTGTATTCACATAATCAATAAAAAATGCAATCACAGATTTTAATGAGAAATACATAATCACAATTCACTTTATGCACTTCTTTTCCTCAGAATAAACAATTCCGTTTTCATTCCCATTGAAGAGGTTCAGGATAAAAAACAATCCGCCAAAACTGAAATTAAATTTCAGGTTTTTGGACGTACTGTTGTTTATGGCTTGTCGATGTATTTATCCCCTTATCAGAAATAATGTTTAGGAGAAACTACATTTCTGGTCTGCTTTTTGGTGGCCAAAATGCACAAAAATGCTGTCACGTAAATGTGAACCCTCTTTCTGTCGGAGTCTACCATCTGCCAAATTTGAGATCAACCAGTGAATGGGCCTGCCAAGGAGAAATTAGGCAGTCACAAACACAAGCACATACATTATCAGTCTTGTGAATTTCACAAGATAGGATTGAAATCTAAGGTAAGATTTGTAATTTATTTTTCATTTTTACCACTGCTAAGTAGTATTAGGCACTAACGACTTCTATCGAGCACTCTAACAACTATATCAATAATACATGTTTCTATATCAAAATACCGATATTGAAATTAATTTCATTTACGGGAAACAGTAGGTGTCAGTTTCAGATTTTTGAGTAACCGATCTTTGTATATTAAATACATTCTCCATACCATATAGGTTTTTTTCACTTTGTTATAAACTAGCATGCTCTTCTATACAGTCAAAGGAGCTCCCAAAGTTTATTGGCTATCATTCAAACCGCTTCGGAATGTGTGGCACCGGGGAACTTGAAATGTTTCTGTAGGTCATTTCATGTAAAAACGCTTGTTACTTTCATTATTTCTTGTATTGTTATATTCTCCAGGTGCTTATCTTCATGATATTAAAAAGTAGAAATTGGTACTTACATGCACTACTTCTAAGTATACAGCTAGTAATATGTATGATTGTATCTATCATATTTAGACAAAAATTCCTGCCTCAGTTTATCATTTCTGGTTTAGAAAGATACTAAGGAACATTGGGAATAGGCAGAGGTTGACAGAAAGAAATAGCGTTCACAAAGATATTTTTCGGTACCAGCTCGTACATGTGCTTTCATACTATATCACGTAAGACAGTAGAAATAACATTTTTGTGTCCATGTTAGGAGATAGGATTAGCACTCAGACCTCTAATTTACTGTATTTAAGATGACGTATTAGACGGCCGTGTTCATGTAAGAATTTAAACCTTCTCCGTCAGTAGTCCTTGGGTGTTTCCACCTAATTTCTCTAGTTTTTTGTCGACGGCCCTAACACATTCATGTATACTTACGTGTATATAGGTGTGTAAATATATTATTAGTTTTTTTGGCTCAGTGCTTTAATCAGAATTCGTACACTATAGGAACCTTTTCTGTTGCTTTCACATGGTACGGTACGGGGGACACTAGAAATAGGTGTACATAAGTGCTTTAAAAATAAAAACTCTGAAAACCTCAAAATTATAGTGGAAATGATAGTGGGAATGATAATAATGATAATACTAAAGTTAAAGTTACATAGATGATGCACTTTTCTAAAATCGCTTAGATCGATTAGCAGGGAAAACTAAACATGAGCTCGTATGCTTCCCAATAAAAATATTTGGTTGGTAAACTGCACCTCCAAAAACTCGTCTATTGTCAAAAGACGTCATGCTAACCACTCCGCTTGCCAATAATCTTATGACCAAATAAACGAAGCAATTCCAGCCAACGTTTGGTTTGCGGGCTATCAGTAACAGAACCCTGTTGAAGCCCCTTATATGTACTGTATTACTTATGCTATCATGGCGTGCCTTCAGAGAATTTTCACAGAAATTTCAGCTCTTGACCACGTCATCCATGTATTGTTTATGACCACAGTAAAATCCCACAAATTTTACCTCAAACATCTTAGTCCTAATCAGTATTAGTTTACAAATGGCTGGAGAATGCATGATTTGAACAAAGGAATTGAATTTATTGCTGTCAAATGCGACCAAATTCCTTTTAAAATAAAAGAATATTGTTGACCTTCGGTAATGTCAGCAATGCATCTTTCACCTGCACATTGTCTTTTGTTTGTTGTATGTGCAGACAATCTGATACGCCATTGCAGATTTGTACTGAACTTTTGTGTATACGACAAATAGATGTTCTCTCTACAAGTACACTTTACTCAATATGCTATGACAGGAGGCCCAATTAAGTTCACTTTATTGCACAACAATACGTAATATTTCTGCTACCCATAGTTAGATAAGTTAGTTAGTCCAGATCATCCATTATTTCCTGATGCAGGTGAGTTCAATCTCCAGATAGTACTATCGGATATTGCGTTCGTGAGATTGACACCAGTTAAACCTGTCTCTTCTTAAATAACTTATGTCAGAGTGGTTCATGGTCGAGCGACCTTTCTTTTAAACTCTGGTTGCTACAGGAGTAATGTAATAGCACGTTTACGAGCATGAATAATAATGTAGCCAGTTAAGGATAGTCGGCGCGTCTGGAAGACTCCAGAAACTTGTTGTGATGTTCCATAAAGATCTGCGTTTATTTATCGTTCAATCCCTTCACAATACACAATAAATGGAGCGGAGCATCTTTGCATAGGTGAAGTTGAGTTCCATCTTTTTCGACAGCTTAAGAGCCCAAGATTCAAACCCATTAATGATATGATATCCAAAAATGATAATGATATGGTATGCTATTTTTAATTCAGAATTTTTACACTTTGTACCCATACTATACGCAAACCACACATGCCTAGCTTAAGGCTAAACAACTTCATGGAATAAATTCTAATTTCTTGGTTTTAAAGCTATATTAAATGTTAAAACTGACTAATGCTTAATAATATAGAAGCCTTAACGAATTTATCTTTCTCAAACAATGTACTTTCTCCTTCATATGTTTCTTTCTATTTGGCGCTGTTCCCTTTTCAAATCAACATTGTCGTTTTCACCAAGGAGCTATGTTTTCTAGGGTTCATCGTCATTATCGCCATCTATACATAAACCTCTGTCTAATAGTTTAATTGTTTCTTTGAGGCAAGTTGCAAACTTGAGGCTAGTAGCAAACTTTGAGGTAAGGAGTAATCTTTAAGGCAAGTAGCAAACTTTAGGTAAATAGCAAACTTTGAGGCAAGTAGCAAACTTGAGCCACGTCTCCTCCTCACCCATCGCACAAAGTGTCCACGATCGCTCCTATTACGAACTTCAGTAACTCAGTATTCACGGTGCGATGCTATCCCTCAACATTGGGAGGATTTCCCCGTTGTTACAAACATCGCTTACGCTAGTTTGCATATCGGAGGATTTGTTGTAATGTAGTAGAGAATAATGAATCTCCAATCATCATCATGCGCTACTTTTAGTTTTTATAGTTACTAAAAATAACAATATTTTGTTACTTAGCTTTCTCTAGAGAATGATTTATGCTCCGTGAGTTTACAAGAAGTCACGAAGGGTAAGAGAGGACATTTGTGAACAGTGTAGCTTTTGTACTGCTTACAAGAAAGAGCCAGAGAAGAGCCACAGTGGGCGTAAAATCATAAATGGAACTATAACAATGAAGGAATTGCTATATGGTCACCTCAAGAAACTATAAGGGTCACGATGTTGTTTGATGTGCGCTCTCACATGCCTGTATTGCAAGTTTAGTAAATTTTTAACCTTACAGGATTACATATCAAAATGCTTGAGAAGTCAACAGCGACTTTTGAAAATTTACTCCTATGTAGTATAATTTAAATCAGTGAAATAATTATTAGTTCCTCCTTCAAAGTGGACCTGCCTATTCTCCTTTGTTCAGTTTCGCAGGGACTGCTCTGAGAATTCTGCCAGGTCGTTAGCCAGAACAGAAAATTTAATTCTCGGGTTGTCGGATATTTAAGGAGTCTTGTTTATGATAACTCTCAACACAACTAGAGGTGGTGATTAGCTATATCAGAATAACTGAGCTTTCATAAACCATGTTAAACTTCCAATAAAACACTCGAGTATCTAGAAGTATTATTTTATTACAAAAAAACAGTGACTAAGTAAGTAAATCTACACGCCTGAAATTCTTACGATAATGATTGATATATTATTTGAAATTATAATCTGTATTGCTGGAGTTTATCTTTTTTCGTAATCTTTAATAAAAACAGCCTTTCAAATGAATACCTAAAACCATTAAAACTTCTTCATAATTTGGGAGAGCAAATGGTCATCGAGAGTGCATTTTTCGTGCTTTTAGAGCCCTAAAACATAAAATTTCTGATCATGGTGCTGTTCTAGAGAGATATGATTTATGGGCCCAATATGACTCCTACTGTGCCAGTTTGGGTCGTAGAACTTTGTCTCATCTGCAGATATCTTTTCAATATGTATACTTCTAAAGTGATAACAGTACATGTATTACTTGAAGGGTTTATTGGAGCTCTTCAGGCATCCGTTGATGTGTTCATAGCCTGCAGCATCTGACAAGAATGTTTTCTGTTTTCCCGGTCTTTGACAATTCCTGTAAAAATGGTACAAATGCCCTGGAATGGAGTTCATTCTCATTCACCATAATCCCGTATTCATACAGCCTCGTCTTCGTTTTTCAAGCTAAACCAATATGATCTTTCTTAAAAAGATATGAAACAAAACGTATGAAGGAACCAACACCATTATGACTCTGGGCTACATCGTTATAAGGTATCATATCTGTATGGAACAGTGTTACCTCGTGGAGATTCTAGGCGGATTTCTGATCTACTGTTTCCAGCCATTACGATGCTGGAACGTATAACACAGAAAACGAGCCACTAACAATGTACTTTACTAAACATGATATGCAAACGAAACCTTCCAAGCGTATGTTTTATTCATACTTTTTTGAATTTAGGCTTTTATCAACACGCATCTGCTGTGCTTCCGTGGCAAACTTTCCACCCTATTCCTCCTATAACTAACACAATTAGATTTTAGTTATATTTGCACTCCCCCCCCCGCTATTTATACCTTGATAGGGCCAGGCTAATTTATGTTTTGTCATATTACATGTGTTCAAAGTTTGAGGCACCAATACTTTCGTAAAACTTCCTAATTCCCACTCGCAATACCTATACTACTTGAAATTTTCATTTCAAACAGAGAATGTAAACCTTCCAAACATCAAATGAGTTAATCATCTGTCTTGCATGAAAAGGTGATACGAAATTGATAGAACATCAAAGTGATGCTCTGCGACCTCTCATTTTCCATTCTGAGGAGAGTGTGTTTTTGTCACGCTTGTTTCTGTTCATCCTGTATCCCTTGTTGATGACGTAAAAGAATAACGAAGAGATTGCAAATCCCCCTCCTCAACAATAACTACATCTGTCCCAGTTTGATTCGAAGTTCGCTTAAACTTTTTGAAAACAAGGAGCCCAAAAATCAGCCCAATTCGGCGCGGAAAGGACGAGGCGCCAAGGATGCGACGCGGGTGGTGGAAGATTCCGAGTCACCTGTGTCCAGGATTGTATTTTTCTTCATGAGAACTGCTGAGCAAGAGGATCGTTGCGTGAATACAGGTATCGAAAAGGGAGGAGGGATAAGTAGATGGTTTTCTAGGTTGTTTTGATTCTCGGCAACACAACAATCACCATCCCTAACACCAATCAAGACTTCCAGAAAAGATCTATGCAGTCAAGACACTCTCCACTACGGAACACTTCTTGCTGCCTGGTACTTCAAGATATCTTATTGACGGTATAGAATAATCAGAGGGGTTTTGAAAGGCAGGGAAATTTTTATTGGAGTGGAGAAGTTTTACCTGGAGTTCGAAGTTTGATAAAGGAAGGGAAGACCGTTTGGATGTGAATACAGAATGGTTAGGAACGAAGTACTGAAAATCATCCATGTGTGATATGTGGTCACAAGTCACTGCCCAAATGTACCACAAACTATGTAGCCGTATGCTGTGTTTCTTCTAGAAGAGAACGTTGCGTTGGAAGTGTCGAGTTCAGATGAGTGGTGAAAGTTGACTTTGCAACGGATTCATGTTGTTAAGAGTGAATACCACGCACTCTCGAAGCCGCTCGCCCAGTCGATAACCACGCTAAGGTTGCTCATCGCGTGTGCGCGAACGGATTCCTGAATTTCCTCGAGTTGTTTTTCTAACTGTACCACCGTTTCAGATGTCATCGTAGTTAATATAGTTAGTACATATTTGTTCAACTTCGGCAAGCCCGATCGGAGCCTTACTTTTACCTTTTAGCATTCAGTTGGATTTTATGTGTAACTTTCCTTTGGCTTTTGCCGGCTGCACATTTTGTACTACTATATGGTCCAGGTGAGTCGTAGACTCATAGTATCCTTATGACAAAAGCAAAAAATTGCAAATATTGCTATTCAGTTGTTTGTTTATACCGAATGATTATTCAGATAGGAGACATGTTCAAGTGATTTTTCTGACGGAGTTCTGACATCAACTCAATCAAGGCAATGGGAAAGGAGACCGATCTGCTGCACGCTGTGAAATCCGGTGATGTATCGTATGTGAGGAGAGCCCTGCAAAAGTACAGATCTAGTCATAAACACAGTGAGTATTGCACTGCCAATTCTCCTTTTAACATGTCAAAGTTATAGAATCGTGATTCAAGAAGGAAATATAAGTTGTAAAAATTGATCTATCTGGGGTCAGGGAGGTGATGTCTATAATAAATAGTAACATATAGTAGATAATCGTAATGGGAACATGGCTTTAACCACCCATCTCACTAGTTGCCAGCTTCTTCGCAGTATTTGGTATGTTTACCCTATAATCTGATCTCTGTGCCCAAATTTGTCATAGATATGCTTGGATAAAGTTGTCGTAGCCCCTGAAAGAATATGGTAAACTGTACCCTGCCGGAGTCCTGTTGCTCTGTCTACTCTAGGAGGGCATTCATCACCTTTCTATGTAAAAAGCCCAAAAGTGTCATAAATGACTTACAATCCTACGATTTAAGGTATACAATCGACTTCAGGCCGTTCATTCAAGCACTTTAGGGTTTTTTATTTTTCGTTGCTACCTGGCATGATCAATTTTATGACGGAATTTTTGAGCCTTCTGTATTAAGTTCGCTGTTGTCTTGGCTGCAACTAATCGTAACAGAAAATGTATCATATGGTAGTCCTCTTCTTGTCCAAGAAGATGATTGTGTGGCATCTGATCTTTCCGCATTATTTACCTTCGTGTTGGAACTATTGTTGAAGTTTTCGCTCAGCTTGTCGCCGGTAAGTAGGTCGCTATTTTTGGATGTTTAACATTCCTGGATTTACATTTGATGCATATCTGTCCTGGCGATTTTAGAGTTTTTAGTGCTAAGAAGAAAATTGGAGAAGTCTGTAATACCAGCTTTGTGAGCTCTGAGATTATCCTATCGATCACAATTACAAAACGTTTGTCGAAAGTCACACGATGGGTATAATACCAATCCTCCCAGCTCTCAATGACCTAACTGTTGATTATTCGAGTGTCAGTGGAGAATATACAAGAGAATGAACCTTTGACGTTAATCAAGAGAAAATCCAAGGTCTCTTGTCGATTGCATTATGTCAAGGTTGTTTGGCACAAGTTATTCCCAGTGTACACATATTATGCATTGCAACTTAAGAAAACCATTTAAAACTCATCGGCTCTATAGTACCATACAGATTTTACTCTATATATTTTATTTCTCAATCAGATTAGTTTTTACCGATCATTGACGTTGTTCGCCTAGCATTTTTGTTGATGCTTATTTGTCGAAGATCGTTTGATTTTGCAATTTACTATGCGAGGTTGATGTAACTGTTAGACCGGTAATGAGGTATCAACATGAACTATCCAGTGCAGCCAAAAAGGCTCTCAGTACAACATCAACCGGTGTATAATGTAATATGGTCGTGCCTCTCACTTTCAAAACTCAGTTCAGCTTCATCAAGTTATTCCCTGCAGATTTACGATTGAATATCATACAGCCAGACAGGGTTTTGTCTCCTGTACAATAGAACTCAGTGTTACTGTGTTTACGAGAAAGGTCTAAACCTTCCGCATTGATGTTCTCTGTGTATTTTGTTAAGATCAATCGATCATATCCGACATTTCCGGTTAAGCAAAGAAAGATATATGGTTATAGTGTGTACAGGGTCACGTCTAAACGAGTCATTTCCCCTTCTTATCAAGTTAACATGAAATATGCTTAGAACTGCCATAAGTACTACGAGCAAATCAGCATGGGTACTATGCCCCTAATGTTAAAATTTCTATTTACTACTAAAAAGGATAGATATAGATATGTATTACTTTTCCATGACCTACAGAGGCTCTATTGTTTTGCCATTTGCAATAAGAGTGTTTACACTTGGAGACAGTAATTTACCACATAAAGTAAAAATGAATACAGATTGTTTCTTGTAATGTATCCATAACAAAATGAGAGAAATTGATATTGTATTTTTGTTTAATGGCAGTTGAGCTTAGAAGTTAAACCATAGAAACAAATACAGCACCCTGGAAATATTTTGAAATCAGCAGACAAGCTGCAGACTTGATAGTAGATGGTAGTCATGGACGTGGTAAGCCAAAGAAAAACTGGGCTGGTACAGTGCATGAAGACTTAAATGCATGGAAAATGACGCATGTCAATCCAATGAATAGACTCTTGTGGAGGAAGGCACTGAAAACTAACCGTACTCCCATGCAACCCCGTTAAAGGGGAATGCCATGTTAAATGAATGCTGATGATAGCAGCAAATACTTATAGCATGACATATTGCAGGTTTATTAAAATTTATAGGTGTAAATACCCAGTTCTTGCTGTCGGTGGGATCTTGATAGTTCACCTTAGGACCGGGCTTTATTCAGTTGTCTCAGTTATTGCAAATGCCTTGCTCCTTTTCCAGTGGCTAAGTCTTTCTGTTATCCAATAATTGATCACCTTTCATAAGGATATAAGATTTCAGTTCCTGCTTATATTTTATGCATTCCAGGGACTTCTATATATTAGAGTCCTAATGCTAGAAGGATTGTGTGATTGCAGCTATTTCTATTTTACATTGATGCATTTCAAACAGTAAATATTTTGCATTCATGATCCATAATCCTGATGGTAAAATGCTACCAGGTTTTTTTGGTTTACTGGGATCCATGGCCAGAGAAAATTTAATTATTGTGGAAGGTATAGACCTTGAATACTTCTGATAAGCTGTAGTGGAAAGTAAGACATCCAAAACTGTATAATATTGTCCTGAGTGCCAGGTATTTTGGGCATAAGTGTGAAGTATAGGGAACCACTTGTCACACAGGATGCGGTGATATTTTGTCGATTATGACTTCTGTAAATTTACTGGGTGTTTTGAGTGTTTGAGATTTGGTAGATTAGTTCATTGGACCATATTTGCTCACAAGGAATGATGCAATACCTACATTGCACCACACTCTTTGAAAGTCTGGGCTGCACCCACTTAACTAAGTACCTACGTACTTAGGTAGACCTAACTGTCTGTTTACTGTACCATACATTACAGTGCAATAACCTAGGACAAACCCTGATTTAGTTTAACCTGGGGTATATCATTTTTGTTGTGTAAACATATGTTTACAATCTCACAAGTCAATTCACAATATTTTTTGAACTTTTTAAAAAAATTCTTCACTCAAAATAAGGCAGGGTTGCCACTTCCAAGGTAT
>JAAAKL020003798.1:0-22281 GCA_010016065.2 Carybdea cf. marsupialis auct. non (Linnaeus, 1758)
CCCCCCTCGCAGTATAGATTCTTGTCTATTTTGAGGGTTTTCGCTGTTGGGTGTATTCATGCAAAAATGTATTTGGGAAGTTTTAACCTCAATGTAACAACACTTTAATTATTTCCCCACTAAAAATCTCTCATTCTTATAGTATTTTTATAGATTTTTCTTTTCTGTCACTAATTCGTTTAACAATGTCTAGTAAGAGTCTTTCGTTGCTTAGCAGTATTCAGAAGGATCACCTGCAGATGCTCAGCCAAAAATCCCCACAATCCTTAAAGGCACCATAAATATTTCTCCTCAGCCAGAAAAAAAATTCAACGTAATTCACTTTACAAAGGATAGTAATTATAGCTTTTTACTAATCAATCCTACATCGGATGATGAAGGCATTAAAGGCACTTGTTTTGACAACGGAGGTTACCTAACACTGAATAAGTACGGATAATTTCCTTATTTATAAAGGGAACATCTTTGCAATCAACATGTCGCCACAAATATTGGAAGTCATGACGCATTTCGAAAAATGGATTAAAGGCTTGCAAAACCGTTGTTGGCAGGAATCAAGGAGAGAGATGGTAGCACACGTCATTATAAATTTTACTGATAAAGGTAACGTAAAGAGTCTCACGAGTCACCAAAAGAAGGTAGTTCTAACTTGATTACAATGGCAAAAGTTCGGAAGCGGGCAGTCGAGATGGTCTGGGTACTTGGATTGCGGTGAAATATTTCTCCATAACTTGGATTCGACAGTTTAATCACCAATCGACTCTTCCTATCAAAATATCACTTATAAAAATCATTCTATATTTATCACATTCAAGTCACTTTGATGGCTACTTTGACATCACTGGGCCAGCTCATAGTTGCCTTGGGCAATTGATATGCTACTTCTTTTGATTAATAGTCCTCGTTAGCCTTCTACAGCATGTTTTGTGCAAAGAAATAACTCTTAAATATTGATAAGAAAAGATGATTTAGTGTATTTTTTGTAGCATAACTAAACCGTAACGGTTGAATATTCATAAATCCAATCCAATATGTTCAAGTTACATCATCAGTCGCCGTAGTCTCATTACTAGATTAGCTTAGCTTAGTGTGGGCTGTAAAAACGATAATGCTTGCAGCAATTGTAGCGCTTTGAGCAAGCTTGAGTCTTAAACCTACATAACTGGATTAAAGGTATGACGGAATATTTAAGAATACTTCTCATATTTTTGTAATATGGATTGAAAGTCGCAATAACTGACAGTGATTTAAAGGAGTATTAAATAACCTGTGCCTCTTTAGATTTTCTAGTCCCTCCTCGCGATTTGCCTTGTTTCTGGAAATAAAATCACAGAAAGGAGAGAAAAAATAACATTCCGGTAACAACAAATAATCATTTGGTAACAAAAAATAATCATTTGGTAACAGAAAAAAATAATTCGACTATGAAAAGAAGCCTCTGTGAGGTAGCTTCCAAATATGATATTTTCTGATACTTGGGGAAACTATGAAAGGCATTTGTGTGCTCGTATAGCATAAAAGGGGCTGCAACCATTAGGTAGGTGTTGTAGAACGTAAACTGTATCAATTGTAACACTGTGGGTAGGGAAAGGAAAGGCAGTAATTGAAGGATGAAAGTCGACTGTATTAGGTAGCAGAGATGAGTTCGAGAAGGATAAGGGTTGTGTCGAACTATCTCACTAAATATACGTTAGAACTTGGGGAGATGCAGGCCTCTATCATTTACAGCATATCTAAAGAATCAGTTTAACTTCGTATAAGGCACTCTAAAAAAATTTAATTCTGTTTTTAATTCAGAAAGATTTGATTAAATGTATTAGCAAACTTTCAGTAGGAGAACATGGCCTTCACGAATGCGAGACAATAGAAAATCGGGGCGTTAGTCGTATCAATATGATGTATGAAATTGGTAACTGGATGGTAACATCCCTTACCCCCTTAACTTTTTACTACTCATCCCTGCTAGGTTGTCAAGCACTTCGGCCCATTTAATCTATTGAATTATCTCTTACATCTATCCCTGCCATGCACAAATGGTAGTAGCAACGTGCAAGCCTTACCTTATTTTTCGGAGGCTTTGGAATTTTCACTGTGGCTTCTTTGATTCTCTCCATCACCATATCCTGTTTTTCTCGTATCTGACGTGACTAAGATGACAAAAAAAAAATAACATCAGAAAATAGCTTACGAATCATTTGACTACATCGGCAAGTTCTCAAGCCCAAAAGACGAATGCGTCCTTTTACCACTCGAGATCAACTGTTTGTCTATATGGCAAACGGCCGATCCATTGACAAACTCTCAATTGCTTATCAAAACCTTTTGGGAACAGCTAATGCTTCGAACAAGAAAGAATAAGAAACATTTTAATGCCGATGTAAAAAATGGTCATCATCTACATAAGCTTCATTACAAGGTGAAACCTGGGTTAGTGTTTCAAGACCCTATCACTGGATATTTCCACTGGGTTATGAATCTGTTCTTGTGAGGCAAACACAAATCGAGATGAAACGTAATATGTGTCAACTCGAAATTACAAACAATAAAGCATTAAAATTTAATGGCACAACACACTTCATGCCTTGTTCCACAACGTACCCTTGGAGAGCAAAGAGACGATAAATACGAAATTAGTGTGACGCAATCCTGTTGCTCTTCCTCTTTTTGTCACACTGCTTTGATGCTAGTGCTTCTCTTGTGTAATACTTTTTCGCATTTCAAATTGAAACCTGATACTTACTTAATTCAATCCTGCTCTGTATCAGAATTCAAACAACAGATGCAGCTAGTAGTAAGGCATCACATTGCAAACCTTAAGATACTGTCGTCTCTGGTAGTTTTCCCGCAACACGCTGATTCCTTATTGTCGGAATCTGGAATTCAATGTTGTATAAGTGGCCAACAAGTTAAATTTCAAAATGATTAAATACATATAACATAATTTGCTTTCTCTCTTTGCTTGTCTTAAAGGCATTTTATCGCATTAATGGATTCAATATTGTGAAACATTGGTGAAACACTTTTGTTGAGTTTATATTCCGTAAATACCTTGCCCAACTTTCTGATATTTTCTGTCTAGATGTTGCACTGAAGTCGCTTCTCATTAACACATCAAAGATAACCAAACATACAATGTTTGTGCGGGACTATAGCAATGAGGGCATACCATCACTAAAATAAAACATTGAGCTTGTGTACAATGAAAATACAAAGCGCAAGTAATTAAAAAATCCTGACTTGTCTCAATTTTAATGGCGTGTTTATTACCCTTTGCAATCCTTCTTCGCGCTTTTGCTGCATGTACTTTTTTAGTCTTTCTTCCTCTTCCATTCTGAAATGAAAACGAGAGACGTATAAATTACTCACACAAGGTAACACACAAAGGAAATGAGACATCTGAAAAGAGAGATAACTCAAATAAGTGTTCTTACAAGGTTTTAATAGATGTCTGATTTTAAATTTCGTTTTCGAGGTTTTTCAAGCTATATTTAATAGACTGAGAGACTGTCGTTCTCTGACAAATAAGGATATATAATGTTTACTACCGCATAAAGTCATAAAATCATAAATCATAAAATCATCAACTCATAAAATCTTAAAATCGTAGAATCATAAGAATCGTAGAATCGTAGAATCATAAAGTCATAAAATGCAAAAAAGAGGATAAAATTGTTATGTTTATAGAACTTACAACTATGTTTAGACTGTGCCTGTCTACATAGGGACTTCCAAGACAGGATGTCAAATTTCATGTTGTCCAAACATACCATAAAAATTGAACTTTGTTACGAACTACAATCGAACGTGTGACAAGCGTATTTGCGGTGAGTGCTCTTCTAACTAACCCACGATCATTACATTCTCTATTTCTCTTGTCGCGATAATTAGCTCTTGTACCTCTACCGGTGGATATAGGAATACAGCTCTACGCAGCTGTTCAGATCAGCCTCTGTACGCTATGTGTCATGACCATGGGAAGAATTGCTGACTTGACGGGGTCTCGACTAACAGAAATCGAGTGTTCTACATTCTCTTTGCTTTCTATCTTTCGCGTACTATGCTAAACCAATTATAGTTGACCATAGTACAGAACATATAGTGGTTTTTAAAATGAATTTTCGGAAGCAGATCTAAAATGAAGGATAATAAGACGTCATGCTACTTGCTAGCCGGCCGGTTCGTTATTTCCCGAACGTTTTCCAGTACATTACTTTCAGTAAGCAACCTAAGATGATGCATTTTTCGCATTCCTTTCGATTAAACGGAACGTAAAGCCGCGATACAGTTTCATCATACACGCAGTTGAATATGTGTCTAACTGTTCACTGATATGCTATTTAAAGTGAACTATCATTTACTCACTATGCATACCTCAGTAATAAGCGATATTTTCCTTCCCTGGTGATGCTGCCTACGGAATCGACCTTCCTCCCTGTATCAACCAAACACACCTCATAATTTGGCCTCCGGACCAAATTTAATTCAAGTTGTTTGCCAGAAAGGAACGGATAACAATGAACAATATCAAATTGGCACGTGTGCCGAAAAGGTACAACAATACGACAATACTAAATATTAAATGACCTTAAAGACCTAATATGAAATCTTACTGTTTGATGATGGCTTTTTCCTCTTGACTTTTTTGCTGCTTGTGGTATCTATCTATCAAATCATCGATTTCTAGGTCCACCTGCCTGGGAACTAGGGTTTTCAGTCTCTATGATAATAACACAGAGCATGATAAAGAATATGATTTAGTGTTTTGTGAATGGGGGGAGAGACCACTAACTATTCACATTTTGAGCAGTGGAAGATTCACTTAGTGTCAAGATAAAGCTAGCTTGAATCATATGCAGTAATAGACTGCATCATACCTGATTTAAAAGACACGACAATAACAGTTGAAGGCTAACGTGAAACGGCAATCATGCTTTGTAACTCTGGGCAATCTTAACAAATGGCCTCTGAAAAAACTACCCCTTTCCAGGCATGGGATGGCAGTTAGAGCAAAGGGCCTACATGTCTATAGTTCAAAATACCGACAGCTTCACAGCTCTTTACAAAACCATGACCCTGTTCCAAAACGACATCATTGTGTGGGTTTTGACTTCTACGGCCCGCTGTTACATCATCAAGCGTACTCACAATATATGCCAGCGAGCTCTGTCAACCTGATCTTCCTAGTCAATATGCTCTTAATAATGGAATATCCTACCGAAGGGATAAGATTGGATTTTTAGCCACTGCAGAAAAAAAGCAGTTCGAGAGAGGATCCCTAATAGCTACACCATTGTCCTCGTTGTCCATGCGAGTAAGATAATTTCCTGAAGATCATTGACAAGAAAACTCAATGGAAATACAGTCAAGGAATTTCAGAAGAAGACACATACTTTGTAATAAAGATAAGTGACGTAAGAATAGATCATCAAGATAACAGATATTAATGAACGTATGGAGCATCCAAAGGACAGTTCTTAAAGACAGAGAATACAAAAGCGATGGTAACAGTTCCAACCGAGCAAGAGCAAGGGACAATGAGAAAATTGACGGAGTGGAAGAAATTATCAATCTGGTATCTCTCTTTGCATCTCTCTGCAAGAGACTGCGGTATTTTAACAGGGCTTCTGGGCAAAAGTGCCAGGTAAAACACGACTCCCACTTAGGACATTTCAGTAATAAGCACTGTCCTTAAGGTGAGGCCAATGCAAGCAATGATTTTCCTTGTCGCCACTTGTGGGAATGAGACATGACTAATGTGAGAGAATGACAAAAGAGAGATTATGCATTCGAGATTGCTTACAATGCTGTAAGAATGTTGGTACCATACTCTTATGTGTCAAAATAAAGTACTGTTCTTATCACCCATGCCCGGGATAATTTGATGTGGAAAGACGAACATGCAGGTCCAATTATGCGTGGCGTCTCTTTGACCAAGTAATTTTTCATGTTAAATTGTGTCACCAGAAACTTGTGCTTCCATAATGATAAAACAAGACAAATTGAGTGTTTTTTTCTGAGACTGAATCATCTTTACGACAGATGCACCCAGATAAGTCATTTATTCTGCCAAGTTCAGTCATAAGTCACTTAGGCTGTTTTACAACACCATGCATGGCAATTCTTTTTAAGCGTGCTCTCCTCAAATAGGTACATACCAGAGAAAGGGTAGGGGTTCACTGATTTTTGAACAAGCGTGCTACACTTGGCACAGAAAAGAGTATTTATGGATGTAGGTAGTTCAACATATATTATAAAACCTTATTTGCACGAAATAGCGAAAACATTTTAGTACTTGAAAGCTTTTTCCGTCTGACACTCCTCAGAGTACAAAATCGTCAGAATTGAGGTAGGAAGAAATCAGTTAAACTTATACCAAACTGTGTTTTGACAGTAGCCAATCAGATGTCTGATTGCTAGATTGGTGTTGTTTTAACCAATCAGAGTCCACGGCAAAAATATGGTTAGCCGAAAAGGCCCAATGAAAAGACAAATTCTTTTTGTCTGCAAAACAACGGTTTCGTTGCTTTGATGTGAACGGATTCGAGGACGGCTAGGTGAAAAGCCGACCTAGCTCTGCCTATCATGCGAAAGCGGTAATCCGTATACAATTTAGCATAGTCTGGGTTTTCAAGCAAGTGCTGCCCGTGGCAGAGTCACATTGCTTACTAGTGCCTTTTGTTTTAGAAATCCGAGGTGGTTGTTTCCTTGTAGGAGTTGATGCCTGGCGAATATAGGACGAAATATGCTCCTTGATCCTATCAACTGACCTCAAAGTCGTGCGTCCGACATAGCCAGCCTCACACTGGCAAGAAAATGAATAGAGAACGGTGCTGCAATTTGTGGAAGGCACACGATCTTTGTGGTTATATGAGAACGCTTTCTTACTGGAATAAACTACGCGTGGGGTAACAGCGCCGAAACAGTTCTCTACGGCCTTTTTGATCTGATGTTCAAATCAAAGTGAAACGTTACCAATCCAGGGCAGTTTTAAGTAAACAGGGCATTTACTTGGTCCGAATTTTTTTGGTATTTTGTTTATTGTACTGACCTAAACAGCCTGCGTTTATTTTTGCCGTACGTTGAGTGTACTTCACGTGAAACCGTGTAATAGAGCTCATAACTGCACTGCTGGCCGTTGAAGTGCAATTAAACGCCAGTTAGTCTGCTATATGGGGAGGATAACTCTCTATCCTTAGCAATGACTAAGAATAGGTGGTGTGATAAGTTCGAGCAACTTAATGATTTCTCTGACATGGATGATGTCATACATGAGTAAGTTTTTTTATTCGTTTTAGACAAAAACTTTTCGATTTTCGTGCAAGTGGCTGTAAACCTGTCTCAAATGCAGATATGCATTTAAATCAAAAGCTAGCAGAGAAGTACATAAAGGTATCGTATTATAGTGCTGTCGAGAAGACAAAAAAATATGTGAAAACTGTTAGGAAATGCATTTTCTTGATTTCTACGCTTAAATTCCGATTGATATCAGCAAAATCAATAGCTCGCAATGCAGCTGATTTTATCCTCATCACTGATAGGTTATTCAAATTGTTTGTAGTGGGAAACCCAAATTACACCGATCTATATTAGGCACAAAGGGATATCTCAACAAAGCAGTTACTAATCGTGTTTTATAATTAGGCTGCGGGGGCATTGCAGTAGTCATAAACAGATAAACAGTAAACCTAGATTTCGCCTTTTTCTAAAAAACAATTTTACTACCTAGAGATAAATTGCATATGAAGATGAAAACGCAAGGTCGTTACTAGAGATCACATATTATTCAGGGAAAAGGTTTTGTTACCATTTTCATATTTTGGTTTTGCTAACTATCATATCGTTCGCGGGGTTTGTTTCCGTTGCAGGTCATCTTATTAAAGTGCAGGCAAGTTTTTCACATCTAGGGAAACCATTGAACACCATGTTGCAATAGAATACGTTACTGGGATAGTTCGTTGCTAGTATCGCCAATGCCTTTGCTTGCATCATTAATGCTTTTTTGATCTTGGGCGTAAATGGTCTTTGCAAGGAAAGAAGATTCCTAATCATCTGAAGTCAAATGAAGTGTATAAACTGAAAAGAACGCTTAGGCAAATGCTGCTACTGTTGCCACCTTTTTTTGGATTTGAAAAGCTTCGTAGAAAAATTTAGCAATTAGGTAATACCATTTGTCTGTTCGTAATCTAGAGTTAAAGTTAACATCAATTAAGATAATAACAATCTGTGTGCGAGTCTCCTCTAGGACACGCGGACTGACACGTCAGGATTAATACAGCTTTTTGTACAGAAAATGTATTTTAAATTTCATTGTTTCCTTTAAACCATATAAATAAGAGTTGAAGAGTTATAAAACTTAAGCTGAAATCTACGTTGATAGCGTGTGGACAATACATTTTTTCTGCAGTAAAACCTTAAAACTATTGACATGCGTTATACACACCTTGCTGCATTACGAAACATGTTTCATTGAAGCAACAAGTAACATTGTGTATTCTCAGTGTTTACAATAGGGAAGAGACCTGATCTGGTACTATGGTTTAAGCGCCGAAAAGATAGGATGTTTGATCGAATTGGCAGTAGCTTCTGAAGATGATATAAGTATAGGTTAAAGTAGAAATAGGAGATTTATAAGAATGTAGTTGAGTAACGAGAACAAGCTGATTGGAGGATAGAAATTGATGACGATTTAATGACTTTGTGTGGGGGTGGATTTGTCGGTCCAAGGATAAAGTACTCGGTCGTTTCCGTGAAATTAGGGAAGAAAGTCATAATAAGTGCCATAAATAGTATAAAAGATATTCTGACGAAAGCAAACCATTACACATCGCGAAAAAGAAACGACCTTATCTGAAGAGAGAGGAGTGAAGTACTTCGTTTGAAATCTGATACAAAACACATCACTTCTTATTTAGCAGAAAAACTGTCGAGTCTTTCCAAAACGGTGGGTTCTTGATCGTAATAATGGTGCTGATTTTTAGTAAGAAAAGCAGCTGCATTAGGTCAGGAGGAAATTACTAGAGTTAGAAAATCGTTGTTTCATGATAGGAAAGCAAACTATATTTTTTATTTGAGAAAGAGGTAACTTTACCATGAAATTTAACAAGCAAATAACCCTCATTTGCAGAATTTGTATAACTTCATAGGTCTCGTCTAGAACATTTATTGAAACATTTTTAAGAATAGAACAAGGTGCAAGCAAAGCCATCGACATTCAATTTTCCATATCATGCTATCTAAGGTGTTGTGGCCAATTAGTGCCAGCTTAACTGGATGCTGTTCCAAAGCTCAACAAATAAGGAGGGTTGGGGTTAGAATGAGCATTTGCTCGTAAAAAGCTTTTTGCCAAAATCTTCATAAAATGAGCCAGATAAGAAGTGAAATCCATGCTAAGACGTCCGACAGACACCTCGTCCTAATTCTGTGTAGCAGCGAGGGTTACCTCTCCGTGAATGGGGCAAAAAGAAGTTTAAAAACTGAGAGTAGTCACCCTAAGTGTGGAAACCATGACACGAAGAGGTTGAACAATTGTCTATCTTATAAAGAGTAGAAAATTTGACGTACTGTACGTGCAGGAGAGTTAATGGACTGAAAACAAGTCGAAGAAGTTAGGTGACGGTTACAAGTTGACATACGGGGGAGCAAATGGAGAGGGAAGAAATGGCATTGGCATAATTCTGTCACATGATATGAAGGACTTGGTTACAGAAGTGAACAGGAAAATTACAAAATTATGTGGATAGGCTTTGCCTTGGAAGACTTTGTATTCAGCGTGAACGGGCATCAGACTGGATGTACGAATGAGGAAAAGAACATTTTTGGACGACATTAAACAAAGAAATGGAGAAGGTGAATGAGAGTAAACTATACATAGTGAAAGGAGACAAGAACCGTCATGTTAGAAGGGGAAATGAGGAGATCAAACGCATACACGGAGGATACACATAAGGAAATGGAAATAAGGACAGAGAAAAGGTAATTGACCTGGCTTTGGCTTTCGATATGGAAGTAGCAATCTCTCCACTCCATAAGAAAACTGAACATCTTATCACATATAAAGCTGGCGATAGAGTGAGCCAGATAGACCTTCTCTTATAGTAGGTAAGAAATGTAAAAAGGATCAAAAATTGTAAGGTGATACCAGGAGACAATGTTACTGCCCAGAATCAGCTAGCGGTTATGGATCTCACCACTGATATCACACTGAGGCAGAAAGGACAAGAACTACTCAAAGAATGATTAAATAGTTCATGCTGAAAGGAAGGGAATTGCAACAAAAGATAAGAAACAGAGTTTTAAAAAATTAAGTCATGAAATGGAAGATCCGAGAACCTGGTGGCATAATGCGAGTAGAAAAGATCTTAGGAGCTGGAAAGGAAATACTTGGTGAGACTAGTGGAAAGGTCTGGTAATTAGGAAACTTGGTTGTTTAATGAAGATATACAAGAGCGAGTGCGTGTGAAAACATGGTCAAGAAAAAGCAGGAGGAGAGCAAGCTTTATGTCGACAGAGAGTCTTACAAAATATGCTGCAAAAAGCTAAGTGAGCTGTCGCTATTGCAAAATCGGAAGGAAACGGCCGCCTGTATGACGAATTGGACACGAAAGAAGGACAAGCAAAGATTTTCAAGCTGAGAAAGAGCAGAAATAGAGGCTCTTGGGGCATAACACATACAAGGCAAATAAAGGATGACAGAGATACAGTGTTAAGAAAAGAAAGAGATATATAAAGCAAGATGGAAGCAGTATTTTGAAAAACTATTAAATGAATAAAAAGAAACATACGTAAGAGGAGATGCAGAACTAAATGAGCAAGAAGTGGCGCAGATAACTAACCAAGGATGGAATTAGTATTAAAACAGATAAAAAACGGTTAAGCAACAGGTCCAGATGATATTCCTGTGGAATTATGGAAAGCATGAGGAAAAGAATAAGTGGGCATTTTACATGTGCTGATCATGTAGATAATAGGGAGGGAAGCTATACCAGAAAAGTTGAGAGAAATTATACTGATACCAATTTTTAAGGCACCACAGAGGAATTTGTAGTAAAGGTTGGCCTACACCAAGGATAGACCCTCAGACAATAAATTTTTTACATAGTCTTTGGTATAATAACGGAAAATGTAAGAGAAGAACCTCAATAGTGCGTTCTGTAGGCTGATGTCTTATTACCGGTAACTGAGGAAAGAAGAAGCCGGTAAACTAAACAAGCAGAATGGAAATATGCGTCGAAAAGCCGAGAAATGAGAATAAGCAGGACCCAAACTGTGTATTTTACCACAGTTGCAGATGGAGAACAACAGACAACAATCAAACTACGTGGTATTAACTTAAAAAAAGTAAAAATTAACCGTATCTTGGCTCTATCGTAGATGATGCTGTCGGGATGGGGAAGGAGATCACATTTTGAATACAGTGTGGGTGGAACAACTAGAGGAAGGTCTCAGGAGTGCTATGTGACAGAAAAGTACCAGTTAGACTGACGGGCAAAGTGCATAAGACCTTAGTCAGAGAAGCCTTAAATTACAGCTTTAAAGCAGCACTACTAAAGAAGATAGATGGAAAGAAGTTGGACGTGGAGGAAATGAAGATGCTAAGGTGGATGGATGGGGTTACACGAGGATAGAAGTTAGGAAATGAGTATATGAGAAAATTGTGAAAGTGGTAGAAGTTTCTAAGATGATTCAAGATTGTAGGCTGAGGTGTTACGAACACCTGAGGAGAAGAGATAGAGGGAAGCACGTATAAAGAGAAGTCATCTAGATTGAAATATAGTAAAGGAGTGGAAGAGGAAGACCCAAAACCAGGTGAAACGATTGTATGAATAGAGATCTCAGGGGGAAGAACATCAGTAACAGGAGTAAATAGAGAAGGCTCATTCAAACGGCAACCCCGTCTAGGGAAAGCTGGGAAAAAGAAGTTGAAAATGTTATGATATTTCCCTTTCTTGGTTTTATCTTGATTTTCATCTCGTTATTTTTTTTGTTTTTGTTTTAGTTAGTTTCATAATAACTAAAATTATGGTAAACAAAAATATTGGTTGTACAAACATGCAATTTGGGATGTATACGTAACGGTAAAGAAAAATTTTATTCAACTTTCTCAACTAAGTTTAAAGTTAATTGATGATATTTCGATTTTTAAATAATTAAATTTGATATAAAATCATATTTTTTCATATATTTTAAAAATTGATTTGCTTTCAGTTCATTTAAGTGAGAAATATTTCACCAAATTTTATTTTTCGGAATTGATTTGACTAAATTTTATTTTTTTAAACCATTTCTTTTTATTCTTTTTTAAGAAGTCAACCTTTTCATTTAATTTTCCTAAAACAGAAAAGATGCTTTACCTGGTACATTTACACCATACTGGTCTGTTGCTTCTAGTAGCCATTTGCTGCCACATACCTGATGTTTTGCGGCTTTGCGTCGTGGCAGCTATGATGATAGATTGTTGAGAAAAGTGACATCTATAAGCAGTATTTATTAGTATCAGCTATAGAAAAGCGATATGAAAAGGTATACCAGAATTGGAAACTTTCGATTTGTGAAGAAGGAATTTCACTATGCACATGGATAAGAAGAAACGTAGCAACAATCCCTCTTGTGAATGGTGATTTTTCGTCATTGACGCCGTTGCCCTATTCTAGTCTAGGCAAAATATGATTCCCTGGGAAGTGATTGCAACAGAATTTGTTTTGCTACGGTGCGTTTCTATAAGGTCTTCTAATCACATCAGTTTACACAGTAGTTGCAAAGTGGTAGAGTGTCAGACTCACACTCCGAGGGTCGTGAGTTCCGACCGACCCTGAGCTTGCCACGATCCCGGAGGTGCATTGCTCTGTCATCTGCTCTCGTAAAGTGGGAAACTATGTTTCGAGAGACAGGACTGAGGGGGGACTACATGCATGAATAGCAAGAAATGAAAGCATAAAATAGCATGAAAAGTAAGCATAAAAATGTAAGCATGAATAGGTTGTCATCCGAAAGGAAAAGTAACCCGTTCCTAGTAGTGGTTTCGGCCTTGATCAGGGTGAATACAATAAAACAAATACTAAAAGTACTAAGGAATCCTCCTTGGCAAAATAGCAGAAAATTGGAAGGGTGTAGTTTTTCATTACTTAAACAGCGGAAAACATTTTTTGTACACATTTCCATTACGTGTAACAAGTGTAACAAATGGATGGACTGGCAACTTAATTGTCTGACCAAAGTATGATGGGACTCTTTTTTCAATTGAATGTTGATTATATATCATTGACTTATAAAGGAAATACGAAATATAATCATTTTATGTCCAGGAGGCAATAGGGAATAGCTAGTTTTTGTTAATTCATTGACAATTTACCTGTTAGTCTTTGCCCAAATTTGTTAAGTACATTTTAACAATTATACTAAATAGCACTTTTGTACATTAAAGAATATCAGTTTTGATGAAATCGGACAGAGTGGATAATGATAAAGCTTTTCTTTATTGAAAGGGTTCACATCCTAGCTCTTCACTATTGTCTGAATCATATCAGTACGAGATGCCCTACATGTTACAATGTTTCATTTGTACCTACCTACCTCCATCACCACGGAAATACAAAATCAAACTTTATTTCTCAACCCATTTCTATTTCATTTATATGCGTAGGCAGAGTTGTATGTTTCTAATCAAAGTTTGCAAAAAAATTTTTAACACAGGGAGACAAAACACTAACATTGGAACTTCTTTGTGTACTAGAAAATATCAGTTACAACCATATACTTCACGTGATTTGCTTTTTGCGTGTTGCCATGGTATTGTATGAGATCAGTTTGGGATTGTGGGGTGTTTTGCCTGAGCGATGATTGTTCGATCTAAATAGGTTTTATAGAAATCAATTAAATATAAAAACGAAAAGGACGATAAATTTGTTTAAAGTCCATTGTATTCACTATCCGACTTCATTGGAATCAAAAGATATAATGTCAACTATTAAAGTCGTGTGTGTGATTAAACAATATTTTATGGCACTATGCAAATAAATATTTGTATTTTTTAACAATCGTCATCTACTATGTCTAGGGTCATCGAATTAGTACAACTATTATCATGACATTCATTTAATACATCAGTGCAGGAAAGTTTTCTGCAGGTCATTTTCTTGTACTACAGTCCCTCTTGCATGAGAAACCTGTAAAGTCCATGAGCTCTGATGGCCTTGCAGCCCGGTCTGTCTGTACTTTTAGAACTTTGTTGCTCATGAAATAGCATCCCTATTCTTCTGGATGAAGGTCTTCACCTTTCCCTTCGGATTTCATTACTTGGTAGTATGCGCGTAGGTTGAGATACTTTGTTGATAAAGGTGTCGATGGAAGCGTCTTAAGCTTAACCTGTATTGTACATCTGGCAATTTTCTCACAGAATCTTCTGTAACAAGGAGAATCGTACAAACACACAAGAGCACTTGCATAATGTTAACCTTCTTTAGCAACAATCCTTTACCCAGGCCAAGTAAATGTTCCATCTTTGCCACGTATAGAATATAGGAATAGAATTTGACGAGGGACCATTGAATCGAAAAGATCCCTTGACTCCGTTATAATCCATATCCTTTTACATGTTGACGATTGATTTGGTACTTGGTGGTGTGGCTTGTGGTAAATGAAGCTTTCACCAGTCTGGCACTAAGAAACGTAATAAAAGGTTACTTATTTTCCTCACTTTTCCAAAAGCCATCTCTCTTGCATTGATGCGGTTTTAACGCAGTGCACTCCTTTTGCAGGGGCTAGGGTGGTGCCCATGAACATGGGACTTGTTGGAGCATAGAGCACTGGGAGACTGGATACCCTTCCTGATGTCACGAATGGTCCTTCCAGGATTTTAACCTTGAACCACTTAAATTGAAGGCAAGGAACGTATCCACCAGACCACGGCGGATATTTTGTCATCTTTTTTTCATTGTGCTCCCATAATTCCTGTGAAGTTTACTTGTGGTAACTCTTCTAAAAAGAGTAGAATCTTTCATGGTTGGCTTTGTTGGATATCCATCATAAGACCACGCATTTTCATACATACCTCTGTTTAACATACTCGATATATTGGTGGCCTACTGTATCATAGGTTGAGCCCCGCTGCCATGGAATGCAATGAAGAAGGGATCCACTATCAAAGATGTGCTGCTCATCGGAGTTGGTCTGTAAATGTTTAGTACCAAAAACGCTCCAATGCAGCTTTGTTGGCTGCCAGTGTAAGTGCTGATGCCCCAAACAGGAGGGCTACTGCAGAGTTTGTACTTGAATGAGGGCTTCATTTCTCTAAATCTTTCCCCGATTATCAACAGTCTTTGGATAATTAACTAAGGATCATCCTTAACTGCCTTTCCTCTAACCTTAACTGATCATCTGGTGACTAATTCTCCTGCATGCACAGACTTTCGGAAAGAAAACTCAATACCAACTACGCAAACATTCTCTTCAGTACCTTTTCTCCAACTTCCCTAGATGTGTTAACATTGCCCTAAGTCTGTGCTGTCATGCCATTAGAGATGATACGCAGACAAGGGTTTGCAGAAAAAAGGTTTCTTTTGATAATGTAAGATATCACTTCCACTGTATCACATACATCGCTAGCTTAACGTGTTTTGGAGACAACCTTGTGTTGTTTACACGTTTCAATGCTCTGCAGTGCTTGATTAACATTTAAACATGGAGGGATTGACAAGACCCAAACAGCTCGTTGAGTTCCGATAGTACCCTCCTTCCCGTCGTACAATCATATGTCTTTACATTTCTCATGATGATGTGTACAATGATAAGGCCAGTTAACAATCCTGCCCAGTAGCAATCGGTGCAATAAACCACATAATATCCCTCTTCAAGTTTCATGTTTACATCAGGATGGGCCTTTGGCAATTCCAGCATTGTTTGCAGATTTATGTAAACGGACTTGGTATACCCTGAGGTTGCAAAGTATGGTAGCTTATCTCGTATCGCTTGAAGGTCCAAGCTCAAGTTTTCGAGACGTTCAGCTGTCAATAAGCGACCCAGGATATCGACCATATTCATATACTCTGTCCGTAGCTGCCGTTGCTGTCTTCTTTTCTTGACTTTAACTCTTGTTGGAATTTTTAAAAACTCCAGCAGAGCGCAGATCGTAAAATGCCAAAAGTGAAGCCTTGTCATACAGCTGTTTTGCCGTGGACAAGGCAGACGGAAGAAAATCTATTTCCGTTTTCTCTTCTTGTCAAAAAAGCATCTTGAATTGACATCCAGTCTGTATCAGGATTTTGTTGCCAGGATCAGATATCCTGTCAACATTTGCCAAAAGCATAGAGTTTGAGACCGCATCTACAAGTAAATGACCTCTAATAGCTCTCGAAAACTGGTAATTTGTCAACGCAAAGCATTCTCTGCTAAAGCAGTCTTGGAAAAGTTAAGCTATGGTACAGAACATTAGAATAGCACGAAATAGCAAAACTGTTTTTGTACTCAAGGGCTTTCATTCGTATGACATTCCGTAAATTTAAAATTTGTTGAAATGGAACTTGAAAAGGAGCTACAGAAACGTATACCCAGCTTTACTATCAGAAAAGCCAACCAGAGTTTGGACTTTCTGATTAGTGATGTCTTGACCAATCTGTGTCTATAGGACTATGCACTTAACCGAACAGTTCTAATGACAAAACATTTCTTAGTATCTGCAAAAAAAGGCAAACATTACTCTTCGCTTTCGAGATAGGCCAGGTGAAAAGCAAACATAGCCTTGCTTATGGTACGGAAGCGGCTTTTGCACACGTGTTGCCTTATGGTAAAGTCACAATGCATAAAAGTGTCTTGGTTTCTGAAACCCAACATTGATGTTTCCTTGTAGTAGTTCATGCTTGGCGAATAAATGAAAGAACACGCCAGTTTATTCGGTTTTGTAGCCTAGGTGTTGTGCGTTCAAAAAACTCAAAGCAGGGTATAACTTTCGCTTTTTCTTTTTCGAGTCAAAGTCTGACGAAGTCTGAGCGGGTCACCCTTCCGGGGTATGCAAATGGGAACCAGTTCACACTGGGGTCAAATTGTGGAAACACAATGAAAAGAAGTGGCGCCCCTCCCTGCCTTCGGGCAGAAGCCATACGAAAAGGGAGCCTTTGGGTCTCCCTCGACTGCGGTCGAACAATTTGAATTGATGTATTATTTAAAGTCAAAGTATCACAACTTTAAAGTTTAAAGTCTGCAAAAATAATGCTTGGAAAATTTCCGGCAAATTTTTGGTTAAGACTTCTCAGAAAGCCCCCCTCTGTCCCTGGTTAAATAGGGTTAGGCTGTTATTTACCCATAAAGGATCTTGTAATTTGCTTCTAACAACTAAGAGCTTGTTCGTATCTTCTTTAATGTTGATGAAGTTGCCGCCAAATCGCGAAGTATGCATTTGTAGAAATCAGTTTTATTCTGTTTCGCTTCGTAAAGTTATGTAAATCGAAGAGCGCTTTCAGAATAAGAGAATCGGCTCTGCGAATTAAAAGGTCATTTTCGAAGTTTCAGTACGACTCATTCGTAAGTGTTAATAAATGTTATTAAAACCATGTTGTATGATAAAGTATTAGACTATACTTTGATGAATATGTTAAGTGCGGGAAGAACTAACAGAATATACTCTAGTTCTCAAAGAAACTAGCTTTTCATAAAATGTCTAAAACACAGAGCGCTTCTTCTCCCCCCCTAGTGCTCTTTCTTTGATAACCCTAGTTTTATGCCAATGAATACAGCTGAAAGTAAGTTTAGATTAAGGATGATAGAAAAATGTTAAAAGAAATATGTCATGGCGTCATCAACTTGCCTAATGACGCTGGGGTTTTTTAATAGCTGCAGTGATTTACTTGTAACGTCAAGGGTAAATACCAACTTAAATTTTCTCTCTCGCGAAGCATACTTTACGGATGATGCTATGTATAAGAAGATACATATCAAAATAGTAGATTTGACATTTTTATATCAGTAAAATTCGAACCTTCAAGAGAATAGGCTTTCCCCTTGTTCTCTGGAATCCGCGCTCTTGTACTTGTACATATGTAGCTATTTTAAAAGTCACAGCCATCGTCCTCTTTTTCAAACGCGACGACAGTGATTTCAACCTAGTGCTTTGCATTGCGTTCATCGTCTTCACTTTGTTGCAGGTAAGAAGTCATGTGAAAGTAACAATTCCAACAATTTTACCTAAACTTACCACCCCGTCTAAATTACCTACAAAAATGCGTCCTGAAAACAGCACGCGGTACAGAAATCGTTCAACTACTATAATGGCGTTTAAACCGAAACAAAAGCGCAGGGGCTTAACAGAAGAGGCTTAACATCTTTTTATTGTTCTGGATGAGTCTCGACCATTGACAATGTATACAAAATTAGCTCTCAACAACTATGAAAACGAAATATTAGAACTCAAAGCAGAGATTGAAAGATACAAACCCCTTTTCGAGAATCAAACCTACTCTATAGATAGATTCAAAGACAATTCAAGTTTATTTAGGCTTTCCCCTAGATTCCAAAATTGTAAGATTGTTTCAGCTTTCATGCATGAGTTACCTACAGTTTGCGGCTAGGACATCGATATTCTGGGTTTAATTCGAACTGAATAGATTTCCCGAATATACTTCTTCAAAACATAGATGTAAATGTAACCTTTTGCTCTAAAGAGGAACAGTTCGTGGTCTCGGAAAGATTAACATACAATTTAATGCGAAGACCGTGAAGAAAGGTTTAACATTTCTACGAGACATATCAGTAGGATTCTGGTAGCGTGGCTGGATTTTTTTCATTTCCAATTACCTGCCTTGCCATATGGGCTTCGAAAGCAGCACTGGGTGGGCCATTCCAGGATGTTCGCCCAGGTTATCCTTCAATAAGAGTTGACTCAACGGAGATTTTGTAAGGAGATAACCACATGATACAGGAATTAGTCTGCAAAATGATCGAGATATAAGCACCCCAATACTGCCAAAGGTTAATTAGGTATTTCTGCCAGTAGTGGAGGCACATTTGTTTCTGACCTTTATGCATGAAGGTCAAATAGCGAAAAAATTATATTAATGTCAGGAATCTTTGATATACTCCCTCCTGATGACTTGATAATGTAAGGACACTTTTTAACATAGTGCCACTCCTAAAAATACCTCCTTTCCTTAACGTTTAACCTCATTTTAGTGTAGAGGTGAAAACGAGACCATAGCGTCTGTAGGTATTGACATACAGCAAGCCATTCAGAGGATAAACGTTACGAAATTCTCGAAGCTGTGTCCACTTTCGCAATGTCTTTTGACCTAAGTGTAATACATATATTCTGTTGTTATCTTCAGAATGTCCATCCAGCACAAGTTGTCCACAGAAAGGAAACAGATAAGTATGGAGCTTTTGATGAATAGGGCAATATTTTTGTAGAGTTTTTAAAGAGCATAAGTAGAAATTTACTTAAGGCCTCCTTCGTAAGATATTCAGGGACATAGCGAGGGCCAGGAGTTAGTGGGAACGATATTCTAACCTTAATAAAAGCCTATATATGCGTTATATGCGTACAATCGACAGATTTTGATCTTTTAAAGAAAGGAGTCCTCAAAATTTGAGAATCGTTGCTACGGTCCTGAAATTGTACATTTTACTTATTTTCATGTCCACATTTGTTGGACGACTGTTTTTCTGTGCTTACTAGTAGCAGAGGTACAGCTGCAGTTTTCTGAACTCCCAAAATGGAAAAATTAGCAAAACCATGTTTGTACTAAAAGCTGTACAGTACAGAATTGTCAAAATGAAACACGAAAAAGAAAGAATTAAACCTTTGAAAGAAGCCAATCAGAGGTTTGACTGCCAGATTGGTATTGCTTTGACCAATCAGTGCACATAGAGCTGCGTATTTAACCGAAGAGAACCAGTGAGCAGACAAATTGTTTTTGTGTACAAAGAACGGATTTCTTGCTTTTATTTGGGCTGATTCTAGAATGGCAAAGTGAATTGTAGACCTAGCCTTGCCCATATACGGAAGAGGTATACAATTTCTCACAGTCTGGGTATTTAAGCAAATGTTGCCCTATAGCATAGTCATATTTTGGGGATTGAAAGGTTTCTGGGGGTTTTGGCACATACACGAAGGACCATGTTACCTTATTTTGTTAACTAACCTCAAAGGTATGAGGCCGACATAGACACCCTGTAATAGAAGGGTTACCTTTCGATAAATTTCAAGTCTTCTTTTTTCATTTCCACATCCCTGTAAAGACGCTTTTTTGGAGAAAAAAGCTGTCGAAACTTGTCTGATTTTTCTTTATGATTGCCTGTGAAAATCACGATTGTCTGCTATTAATAACCTAAATTCAATTTGACATACTATATTCTTGGTCACAACAAAGTGTAGATCAATTTTGTGTACTGATAGCTTACTTGGTATTCTTTGAATGTTTTTCAGCTTTCGGAGGACGAAACTCTCGCTAGTTCTAAAGGCAGATACTGATATTAATCTACTTTTTCAGTCCCTCAATTGACTCTTTAATAGTGCCTTCTGTAGAAGCTCAAGATAGATGTCAACAAATACTGCTACGATTTGCTAAGATGTCATAGAGTTTTAATAGCAGTACATGCCATCTGTTTAAAGGGTATACATTCAAACGAGTTGCTGATTTTGTAAAAGGTATGTTGGGGTAAAATGGACCATCCTACTGGGTTTTCCAGTAACAAGAGACCATGACCGTTAAAATACCAACCCATTTAGTTGTAAACAAGTTTTCAAACAGTCTTGAAACAAACGTCAGTACAACAGTCTGCCAATAATTAAACAGTTTGACATTCCCGCTTCATGTCCAGCAGTTTTCCAAGAGTCTAAAATTGTGTTTCAATAGACATCAAAACAGGACATTGAAATGGAATTTTTAAAATGTACTTAAGGAATTTCAATACAAATGGCATAAAATCCTTTAGTGAAACGCTAGAAATTTTTTAGTTTAATCACAACTTTTTAGGCATTTAAATTTTTGGTTGAATATATAGGGTTCACTTAATCCTGAATGTCCTGACAGATCAGATTCTAAGCGAGTAGAAGAGGCTGCCCATTTCTTAAGATATATTTCTACGATCATGTATAAACTATCACGCGGTACCATTACCTGGACAAATATGAAGCTATCAGGCTACTACAATCATTGACTACAACTAACATCCTACGTCATGTACATGTGTAAGTAAATGTAATAAATGTAACAAAAATTATATAAAGTAAATAGTTAAGATTTCTGTGCAGGTTATAAGAGTAAAACAGTAGAAGACATGTAAAAACACGATTGAAAGAGAAGTTTTAGCAGCCAATGATTAATTTATCATTGCAAAAAACACAAAACTAATGAGGAAATAGAACAACTAAAAGATGATTACTTTAAAAGGAAAATAAGGACATGAGATTTACTAAAACCAAATGAAAGAATCAGTTGAAAAATAGAAAATTAATCATTGTTTAAAGCAAGTACAAAAGAGTGTTAGTTAAACCAAATTGATGATGAGTACTATAAAGCAGTGAATGTTTATCATTATTTGATTATACATATATACTACTCATAGAGCCTTAAAACTGACCTTAGAAAACGGTCACTTGTAAGGCTATACTTTCATTGCCTGCTGATTTTGCTCTGATGATTTCTTCAGATTTGTTTTGTATAAGAAACGAGAAGCAACTTTCTTTGACAGCACATTGTTCTTATAAAACTACTCAAAGTGGGTGTAGGCGTTGAGAGAAGTAATGAATATTTGACTAATTGTTAGAAATTCTGGACTTCGAGAAACATTTGTTGGTCAAGAAGAACCACAATTTCCAAGACATCACTCTATTTCCTCGTCACCGCTGATTTACTCCAGCAGTGACACAGTGGGGTGGCGAATAAACTGAGTATCTTGAAGTGTTGAATAAGTGAAAAAACCAGCACCGGTTTTCTATGACTACCCACTCTCTTAGTATTTTGATAGAAACATATATTTAAAACATTGATTTACCTTAAACACATTGCTAAAGTTCCATATTTGGTGCTGCTGTATTGGCAACTTTATGTAGAACAAGTCCCAAGAGAGAAATGTTTGGGAAAGATAACTTAAAGCGGTTTTACGTATTGTAATTTTACCCAATATCATTGCAGGATATATCCAGGAGTACATAAATTTTTATTTATATGTGAAATTTTTAAAGGTCAGTCATTAAGACCAACGTTTGGCAAGTATGGTAACACGATGCGACTTGTCGTATAACTTGGTCGTATTGGACTTTGAACCCTTGTCCTGTACGACCAAACTAGCCCAAAA
>JAAAKL020003799.1:0-22281 GCA_010016065.2 Carybdea cf. marsupialis auct. non (Linnaeus, 1758)
TAGCGATCGTTGCTTGCGTGGTCCTCCAGCAGATTTCCTTAGCGGCCAAATGTGACGTCAACGCAAAGGGTCTATTGATAAGAATGTTCCCCACTCATGAGTCAGGGAAGGCTAATTCACACTACCTTATTTTTTTTGTTTTAAAATAAAAGCCTTTGATGAATCACTTTCAATAACTACAACGCTGCAGGCACATAGGCAGAACATCATTTTTTTGAAGGGGGGGGGGGGGGGGAAGTATCAAAATACCTCATGGGGGGAAAATTCTGCTTTTTGGGCGCAGGTTGACAGGAATTTCACTTTTCGCTCGGCAGTTTTTTTGGGGGAGCAAGCTTTGGTATTCTACATTTGTCCTTTTATGCTCTAAGACTATGGTTATGTCTTTGCGAAATATTTAAATAATTATCTGCTCATTTAAATGTGAGAGCCCTGGTGCCAGTGCAGTTTGTGTTTTCTCATACACTATCCTGGAAAACAGCGAGAGGTCGTGGTCATGTGGAGCGCATATTGCATAAACATGATCTATTAGGATGCTCAACCTAGTTATCTTCTGTCATAAAATTAGTTCAAGAGTACGAAGTACCTTCTACGGTTTTTTAATGTTGAGAGGAAAGTAAAGTTGAATGATACACCTGCGGATTAAACTACCTTGTTTTCCTATGAATGAGCATGGTCCAGGAGGCAATGTCAAGGGCCACACCAATGCTCGATCATTCACCCGCTCGCAAGCCTCTGTCTGATTTTAGGCAAGATCCGCCCTGCGATCCGTATCTGCACTATTTTACCAGGGATTGCCAAGAAAAGATTGCACTCCTTTCCTTAGACATCAACATGTTTGCGGCTTCGAAATTATCGACTAACTGAGTGAGGTACTCCGGGACATATTGTCCTCAGAAAAGACCATGTTTCCCAATCATTGATCATTGGAAACATATATAGAAAGTACCTCCCATTTTATTCATTGCCAGATATCCACTAAGTGATGCATAAGGTCAGATTAAAGACACGGTTTCTGCTCACAAGATTGAATAATAACCGTTGCTTTAGACCATAAAGACCATGTTTCCCAATCATTGATCATTGATCATTGGAAACATTGATTGTGAAATGTTAGCATCTGCTTGCTTTGTACTGTCTGCTGCGCACATAAAATATTGTTATGACGTCTTAATCCAGAACACGGCAATAAGAAATTGCCTATATTATGGTTGAGAATGAAATGTTACATTATTCAAAATTTTCGGATGGCCTCCAGTTGCATGTTGCCCAGGCCTGTTATTTAGATCGCCCTGACATGAAATAATACACCCTTTTACTGTAAAAACATCTTTTTTTTCAAAGCTAGTACTTGTGCAAGAACTGACGCGGTGGATGTTCCCCGGCATAGCCAAAAAAGTCTAATAAAAGGTAAGTAGCATTTTACCAATAATTGTAATGGTATCTTTGTTGTTGGGCCTTAACAAGACACTTGTTCGACATGGTTGAATCTGCTAAGGGTCAATCCTTCCTTCTTTCCTGTGAGATCCTCCATCGATGTTCTGTGCCATCACGGAGGTGTACTAATGCGTTTCCTCAATAACTGGGGAGAAAAAAAAATCTTGGTAGTATGGCTTTGTTGCTTTGGCAAACAGCATTCTCTTTGTGATTGCATTGTTTTCCGCTCTACATACATGGACAATATATTTAAAGTATTGGGCATTGACATAGCTAGATACATTTTGTGCTCCAACAATTTTTTGTATTTGTTCATTACAGTAGACAAAGCTGTACTCTGCTTCCTCATCCTCATCAGTATCATTACTTTTGCGGACATGTTTTTCGCCTCCACCCTCCTTTTACCATGTTTTTGTAATTGTAGTTGGTTCGATATAGCTCTTTAGAACCTTATATCTTTTGAAGCTTAAATTTTAAAGGGAAATGCAGTAACGAGTCCTTGTGGAAAGTTTTCTGCGCTAAGTAAACTAAAATGCACTCCACGACTTACTATTTCGAATCTTGGTTTTATCATTTTACGTCGGGAGTAAGATTCACATTCATGATGTTTCGCTTTCAAGATTCGTTTATTGATGAAAGTTAACGTGTTAAGGCACTTTAGTTTCCAGACACAACTGTCTAATATATCGAGCTATCTCACATTTTTGTAGAATGAAATCCAAATTTGTCCCCAAACTAAGGATCGGAGAAAATAAGCAGCAGTCCTTAATACCAAGTCTTATCGGCAGTCATATGTACCTAGCCGAAGATTGGTATAGGAAGCAGAGACTACATACTGTAGGGTGTGAGAATCTACACACGCAAAACACTTGCCATTGGTAGTCTGGTTCCAAAGCCACATGTTTTTGAAGGTTAGAAGGGGGTTGTTGAGCAGTAGATTAGTGTCAGATTTTTTAGGTGTACAGAATAATAAATTCAAGTAACAAAGCTTTGACGATAAAACTTTATGAAGTTAAATGTTTGTAACTAGATCTTCCTTAGAGGTTTTTTATTTCTTTTAACGACGCTTTGTTACTTTTAAAATGCTTAACGTGAAAACGATTTGGCTGAGTTAAAGTGTGTGCATTATTTATGTCAGACTTACTTGCCTTTTTATTTTTGCTAAACATAGCCTTTGTTATTATTATTTTATCTACGTTAATCATGTGCAGACATATGAAGCCATCTGCACAAGAAATCAACACATTTAGAATCAAGAATATTTTTACTGAGGTTATTCTTTACTCAGAAATAGGTGCCGCTAACACGTTACCATGCTGCTAAAATGTTAATAAGTTACAGCTTATGATATCTCTGCGCAACAGAAATTTACTACAGGGTTCCCTACAAACAGTACAATTGCAGTGGCCAGGTTTTAAATGTACAAAGCGCGTAATCTCTGTGCCCTTGGATTTAAGTGGATTGAACTACTACCATTTGTGGTAACTCCTCCCGCTTACTACTTTACATTCTCTTCCCAATAACCAGGGATAGGGAGCTTTCTGGACCTTCTTCACCTGATGGCATGCATATGTTAATGGTGCGGGTCAGTAACATTTATTACTATGCTATATAAAAAATGGCTTTAACGTTCCCAATGGCAGAAATGATCAATATCATTACATAACGTCAAGAGTTATGAAAGAAGAAAAGACATAAACTAGATGAAATGTTTTGTGGCAATATCTTGTGGTAAGAAATAATCTGTGACGGCAGTACAGCATTTTTCAAACTTGATGACCCTTAACATTTGCAGTTAATATATATAACTTTAGAAGTTTGACTTTATAAATCTAATACAAGTTAACAATGAACATATTATTGACATGGGTGGGAAGATCATTCGTATCTATAACTTACTACTACTTGCTTACGATCCGTAGCTTTGATTATACTGCTGCTTGTGTCCCAGGCACTAGGGTAACTTGCTTTAAATAATACAGAACTACAGTATCCTCAAGAACTATAACGGATTTTTGAGGGGTTTTTTCAATTGACACACGAAGTAATGAAGGACAGGAGGTGCCTATTGGATTACCATGGATTGGCAAAGGGTCTTAAATATATTAGGTAGTAAAGACAGTGTACATTTAAGTTACAACTTTCGTAAATTGCGGAAGTTATAGAAAGAACTTGGGCTATCATAATAGCATGTTACTTTCGATGCAAATATGACACGATGTGATTGTATAAGATGTAAGCAATCTCTCCTATGAAAAGGCAACTAAATAGATGCTATTTGATACATGTTGGTGTTGCAGCAAATATAGTTTTGTCGAGTATCAGTTCAATAACTTTAGACTTACAGCATATCTACTAACACACAATATATTTTTTTGATATAAAGAGATGAAAATGGTATGGCTCAGTGAAGCTCCATACACAAGTAGGGTTGATCAAACACCCAATTTTAAAACCATTGCCATTATGTGTTCTATTTTTCACTGCATGGCTGAAGTTATTTAACTGAAATTTCAAATCCAGAATCTTTATTCTACAAATGCTCCTTTATCGTAGTCCATGTTGTGGTTAAAATATTTATTTGAGAAAGACACACAGTGTGTTATATATTGGTTGCAATATTATCTACAACTTAAGAATGTATTTTATATATTGCGAAAGCATTTGAATTTTCACCAGGACTTCATGTAGAAGCCTCCTACAGTACAAACCTTCATATCCCCAAAATGGCAAAGATAGGTCACCGATATGAAACATCACCTAAAAAGGAAATGGCATGAAAAAGTATGAAAAGCTACTAAAGACGAGATCAGAAGATTAAGCAATTAAAGAGGGGAAGTGCTCAAAAGGTTAAGTCAAGGGGAAAGCTAGAAATATTAGAAGAAGGGTTTTTGCAGAAGTGAATTTTACATTCTTAAGTTATTGTGGTCGTATGACTACAGCTTGCTTTAAAAATGAAGCCAAAAACAAAGACAAGTTACGTGGATCTCGTTCTTTAAAAGAAATACGTGACTTGGCCATTTCACTTCATTTTTATATCGAAGAGTTTATAGGTTTATATTGGAGTCAGGCTGCAATTAGACTGTAAAAATCAGTAGTTTGTTGGAAACTGCGACTATGGCAACATCAAGGCAGAGGAACCAAAGTCCAATGCAGCTAGTGTGTTTGTCACAATGGCATTAGGTTTAAAGAATAGAAAATGCCAATTGCGTACTTTCTGACAAACAGGCTATTTGTTGACATTCAATGCCAGATTTTCAAGAAGTCAGTTAACCTTTAAACTGGCCAAATGTTTGTGGCAGCCATCTTGGTATATGAAATTGCCACCCTCATAAATATCAGACTGCCAATAAATCACCTTGCAGCCTAAGCAGAGCAGCAATTGTGGCCTCAGTGTATGCTATTTTGACCAAGAATGTGTTAAAAGTGATAAAAGTGTACTATTTACCAGTGTCTCTACATAACTGGTTACATAACTAGGCTACTGCCCAAAATTTAATAATTTGTTTGAGACGTTTGTTTACAAAGGCAACACCCTATGTTGAAGTCACTGTACTATAATCTATGTGAGATCATAACAACAATCATGTCCACAGCATACTCGAGTACTTCAATGTTAATTTTCAGCAATCATTTTAAATCATCATCATCGTCCGATGCGTGGTTATCGTAGAGGTCTTCTTCATTTCCGCACTGGGCCCCAAACATACAAAGATCAGTACTTGGTAAGTTCTTAAACCCACAAGAGCATCTTTGAGAAGAACAACTTCCTATGCAATGACAACATGGCATGTCCATAATGGCCTTCGGTGTTTGAGGAACGTTAGTTGTGATCGGCGTTAGTTGGCTCATAATATCCGTTGTGCAGTGGATCCAGTACTGTTTGACAGGCGATATTCGCCCGACCCCATACATAATCGAGCATATGTACTCTGAGCACATGCTGCTTGAGGGCACTAAATGTTATTGGTAGCCTGTCACTCTCTGCCATGTACTTACAGAAGAGGTACCATCACATCTCCGCAATGCTTTGGATATCGATTCCTTTTGTACCGAAAGCGTCGCACCAAAATTAATCTGTAGGTCTCCGCTAACGTCTGATGCGTCTGTCAGGGAAATCAGTGCGTTGACTATGGGGTCGTCAGCTCTTATAAATGCTTAAACCACCAAGCCTTTGCCACTCTCGTACCAGCACTGTCAGCTCCTGAAAAGGCGTAAAATTATGGTAAAGCTGTAGCTTTTGCTGGACCAAGGACTTCACATAGTGGTTGGATGTGAATTTGGCCGGACGTCATGTAAATGGTCGTGTTTGATGGCAACAGTTTATAGTTGGGCTACAGCCAACAACAGAACGCACGTGTCCGGTGGGAAGAAAGTCAGCTTTGCGTCTTGACAGTATTTATAGCATGGTTGATAATCAAAGTGTGCACCTCTTATGTTCTCAAATTACTCAGTGTCCCTGTTACTTCGATTTCTACAAGCTGATGCGCACCTTAGAAGAACCTCTCGAGTGTGCCAAGATCGTTCCTGCCAAGTACTCTGTCGAGGCAGCTTTAGTCTTGGTATGTAACAAGAATCTACTCATCGTAAGGCGTGTGCATTGCTCAAAGAAAGGCCACAAACTTCAGAGGAAGAAATATCTAAGATTCTCAAGGCAGGCACAAAGCTAATTGAAAGTGATATTAAGTCAGTTTTCTCCTTAATCGACACTTACCTTTCGACTGGCACAATGCCCAGTGTAACTGATGCTCTGTCATTCATTCCAAAAACACTTGAAATATTCTTGCGTTTCATGTTTGCAGGGAAGGACGATGATCAAAAGGTTGCCTCAATTGGACAAGCTATCATGCAAGCAGTAACCCTCCCTCCATAGGCTGTACTAGCTAGCTTCCTTGCGAAATGGCCTTGCCGTGCAGCTTCATCATCATTTTGCTTGGCGATTCTTGATTAAAACACTTAGCGAGCATGGGTTTTTTGCTTCACATGGGGAGGTCATGAGGTATGGGCATTTTAGATAAACCTGAAATCCGTAGGTTAACAGGGGAGGAATCAGTGCACTTTGTTGTCGATTATTTGGACCACAGTGTTGCTACACATGCTGGTACAGGGAGTTTTCATGGAGTGGGTATACTCTCAAGAGTCAGACAGCTATCATGGTTGTTCCAAGACTTACATTCACCTCTAAAGAGACTGCCCAGTTTGATCGCACCAGTATTGAATATTTCCAAATGTCAGCAATGTTAAGCTAATTGAAATATCTGCCTCTTCGTTCGCTATTAACCAGTGATACTACGGCGTCCCTGGATAGTCGTCATTTTTTTCAATGAATGGTCAGAAGGCTTACTTTCCTTATTGAATTTATAGTTTGTGGTTCATTGTCGGAACCATTTCTGGTAGCAGAGAATTGTTGCGTCCGTCGGATATACCGTTTCGAATATTAGCTCAGAATTTGCATTCAAAATGGGAAGAAAGAAATTAACGAAGGTGAATACAAGAGAGTCGTACGATGGAGAAGAAAGGAAAAAGGAACAAGAAGAGAAGTTGGAATCGTCGGAACTGAGGAAAATGAAGAAAAAGCAAAATTCAAGAAGGAAGAGAATTTATTGTTGGTGGATAAACCTAGTCATATGAAAGTACAACAGGAGTTGACGAAATAATGTCTTATACAAGAGAATTTCATGGGTATATTTACGGAGTTATCAGACATATGTCGAACTAGAAAAGACAAAAGAGATCGTATTCCATATTGTACAGGATGAAATTGATGACTACATGGAATCGAGAAAGTACGAGGAATCCAGTGTCAGTACTGCGTTATCATCGAGAATAGCGTCGGTGCAGAACAGTTAGCAGCAATGAAGCAAGCGGAGGACCTAAGGCGTGAACTAGAAGAAGAAGTAACAAGATATGCAGAATTAAAAAACAAAATGGAAGAGGATATTCAAGGCAATAAATTACAGGCGAGAAACAAGTTGAAGCGCCAAGGAAATTGAAACAGGTAAAAGGGAAGTCGAAATCGAACCAGGCATTGTAGATGGAGATAATCCTATACTTACAGAATCAGTATCATCAAAGGGCGCTGAACCAGCCTCAACGGAGAAGATTGGAAAGGACAGATGGAAAAAAACTGAAACCAGTTTCTATACCGATATTTACTGGAGAAAAACAGCAATACGAATCGTGGAAAGCAGCATTCCTCGTGTGTATTGCAAGTGCTTACTTGCAACAGCAAAGTGCAAATTGTTACAATTACGACAGTATTTATCGGGGGAGGCTTTGAAGATCATCGAGACTTTAGGTCATTCAGCATCGGCGTATGAATCGGCGAAAGAAAGATTAGAGAGAAAGTACGGAGGACAGCGATTTCGAATCGCCATTTTTTACGATGAATTACAACACTTTTACCCGATTCGTGAGGGAAATAAAAAGAGTGTGGAAAAGTTTGCGGACGCACCTGACGTCGCCGCGAGGCAAGATGAGTTAAATTATGGAACTTTTTATATAAAACTTCTCAAGAAATTGCCAGAGTTAATGATAGCCAGGTATCGGAGATGGCTATTTAAAGATGGCAAAAACGAAAACGTAAATGTGCTGCGGGAATGGTTGATTAAGGAAGCAGAGTTCCAGACAATTGCTGCGGAAACATTGTATGGGCTGACAGAACGTCGAAGTATAAGAATTACTTCATTAAAGGGGAGAAAACAATAAGGCCGGACAAAAGGAAACAGGAACGTGCAGTCTGCAGGCGTCCCCATCCGTTGTGGAGATGCAGCCGGTTTCTTCAAATGTCTGTTCATGAAAGACTGCAAAACAAGAGAGCCTTTGTAATCGATTTTTGGGAACTGGGTATTTACGTCAACACTGTGAGAAAAGTCGAATCTGTGGGATTGAAGGATGCCAACGGGATCATAATCGACTACTCCATGAACAATCATAAACCACACCCAGAGAGTACAGAGGAAAGCCTAAAGAGGATCCTAAACCTGTCAATGTGGATAAATCTAAGGAGCACGTAGAAAACAATTATATACAAGACTGCACAGAGGGGAGCAAGGATGTGAACGGACTCTTATATCCAGGGATGGAAGGAAAACAAGGCCTGAACCCGAATATGTACCCTTACAAACTGTTCCAGTAGTGTCACGAAATAAAGGAAAATCACTAGTTGTTAATGCTTTACTTGACGATGCAAGCACCAAGACATATCTAAATAGTGATGTTACTGGGCAACTGGAACTACAAGGAACCATTCGTGAAGCCTCAGTAAATGTACTAAACGATCAAGTCGATACCTTACGGACAATGGCAGTGGAATTTGAAATAGAAAGCATGGAAAGCATAGTGAAAATTCCTATGGTGGCTACCACTGTGGATAAGGTGACAGGCAACATGCGAGCGGTGAACTGGAGACACCATCCCAAAAAAGGAAACATCAGGGTTCCATCCAATTCCCTAGTCTAGCGAGGAAACTCACGATTGATGTTTTGATTGGGATGGACTATGCCGACTTACACTTTTCGTATCATGATGTGAGAAGCGAGCCAGGGGAGCCAATTGCAAAGTTAACTCCTTTGGTTTGGACCTACATTGGTGAGCCAATTGGAATTAGTGATGACAGCTATAGAGTTTCGAGATTTGCAAGGATTTACTTTGCAGAAGCTGGAGCAATAAATAGTGATACTAATCGATTGTTGCAAAAATTTTGTGAAGTTCACTGCATTCGAAATCAAAGTCGCATGTTCAAGCCGTTTATTGTCAATCGACTTGGACAGGTATAATCAGCTATAACACCAAGCCAATGGAGGCATGTACTCACCAAGATGAACCCAGCTGACATTATAACGAGAGGAGTGGAAGTGGGAGTGGCAGTGTTGAAGGCCAACAATTTGTGGAATGGACCCTCTGTTCTCACAAAAACAGTATGTGAGTGGCCAAGCAATGCAATAAACATTCTTGGTAAAGAGGCAGCTGAAGAGAGAAAGAACTACGGGAAATCAAACATCGAGTTTACCTTGGTTACAACCATGAGGTCAACAGAGATTGAAGATTACATCGATGCCAAAAGATATTCCAGTTTGACCAAATTTACAAGGGTAATTGCGTGGGGTACATCGATTTATAACAAACTGTAGACTCGCAAAAAACGAAAGGTTGCAAGCTGGACTAAAATCTACTTAGATTGCGGGTGCAGAATTTTTCCTCATTAAAAAGGCCCAGAAAGAAGCATTTGTCGGAAGAATATTATTGGGATTGAACCCGAAACTTGATGCTGATGGTCTACTGCGTGCTTATGGTCCACTACACCATGCTTATTACTTACCATTTAGTACGAGGCACCCAATCATCATACCAAGATAACGTTGGATAACGAAACTGATAATCAAGAAGTTCCACGAAGAAAGAAAGCATGTCATGGGTATAAATCATACACTTGCCCAACTATCAGCTAAATTTTGGATTTTACAATCTCGAGAAGAGATACGCGAATGGGAAAAGGAGTGCTGCTATTGTAAACGCTCGAAAGCAAAAACAGCCACTTAAGTCATGGCCCCCTTACCGAGAATAAGGACAAAATTGCAACTGAAAGCATTTAGCAGGACAGCCGTGGATTTTGCAGGACCATTTTTTATTGTGAAAGGCCGAGCAAGAGTCAAACGGTATCTGTTTGTTTACCAGTTTAACATCCAGAGCAGTTCATTTGGAAATGGCTTACCTTTTGGACACGAGTGCAATTCCTGAACGTATTTTACCACCTTATCGAGAATTAGAGAGTTTCGTTGACGCTCTACACAAGAAAAAGATCAAAGATTGATGATAAAGTGAGCAAAGAGAGCAATTTATGTTATATTTGGGAAAGCTGATGTCACGGATGAAGAATTAGTTACAGCCTTCACTGGAACTGAGTCATTGGTCAACTCTAGACCGTTAACGTACCAAACAGCAGGTCCTAGGGACGATACCCTATTGACACGGAATCATTTCCTACAAGGTCAAGGTGGAGGCCAATTTGCACCTGAATCGGTTGTGTAGCATACACGCATGTAAACGTTAAATACAGGTGCGAGAAACAACACCATACTAGTCTTCTGTAATCAGTTATTTTGTAAAACCATTCTCAATCACAACGTGGGACGAAGTTCCTCCTAAACTACTCAGCTTTATACACGATATGTACCGGAGGTGGCCTGGGCTCTAATATTAGCGTGGTCACCACATCCTCTCCTCACTAAAAACGTTTTCTATACAAAAGGAATACTTATAATCACCTGATTGCTACGATAATTCTACTAAATTGATGAATGAAAATTCTTAAGTTTTAGTGCGTGCAATTATTAACATATATAGTTAGCTAGATGGAAGGGTGAACTGCGAACCCCAGGTGACCTACGCGGGGGGGGGTACTTGACTGCTCCACTGCACTTCCTGAGCCTCGTTCTATTTACCGCTATCACTTTGATCCTCAGATGCCTCCTCAGGGGAAATACTTTGCGCGAGATTCGACAATTCCAGCGGCGCCCATCCTCCAACTCATATACATACTTTCCTACTCGTTTATGTACTTGTATGGGTTTTGAATACCTGCTCCCTAGCTTTCTGTTACTTTTATTTGGTAGCCTCACTACCACGTACTGGCCTTCTTTCATAACCTGCACAGCTTTATTCCAGTCATCCTTTCTGTCCTCTGTTGGCAGAATCTCTGTAGCAGTTTGAAGTTTGCTACAGAGAAGGGCTTCGCTGGAGCTTTCCCCTAGCTCTGAATGACAAATGCTTGACTGCTTCTAGAGAAAAGTAATCTTGGCAGAGTTCCAAAAATCGTTCTATTGAGTGACTATTGAGGTCTCTATTCACTCCTTCAACTAAACTATTTCCCTGGGGAAAATATAAACTACTTCTGGAATGCTGGAGGTTGAATTTTACTACAAAAGTCTTTGAATTATCTACTAGGAAACTGGCTACCATTGTCACTAACAGCCCTCCTGAATACACCACAACGCATACAGGATTCCATGTTTCTCTACAACAAATGTAGCTGTGACCTCTGGAGAGCGAAGCGAGTCGCACTATCTACTGAGACAAAAATATCTGTAATCTATAAATGGGCCTGTGATATCAACACTAACTTTGTCGAATGGGCGATCGCTTGTCCTATCAACCTTTTTAGGCTTTCCTACCCTGATTGGTACTAAATGACATTCTATTGGCAAGACTGATTACTTGCCAAATTCAGCTTGACCAATTTAAAAATCCAAGATGGTAGCCAAGTCCAGGCAAAAACCGCGCGAAAAGGTAGGGCAAGCAGTACTAGCTGCAGTGGTGACTTGTTTCATGTTATTTTTTTAAAGTCAATTTTGAATAAATATGCCAGATTCTTGTGCAGCAGTTAACTGCCCCAATCTACGTGGCAAAAATGGAAAGCTGACGGGCAAGGAAAAGCTCTCTTTTCATCGGTAAGTGGTCTTGTTTATCAGGTCTTGAAAGAGATGAAGTGCAGCGAAAAAGTTGCCGCCGATGGACATGCCTCATTTCAGCATTGATCAATCGGAACTTGAATCGATTTTAGTAGTTTACATATGATGTTGCATTTTGGTGTTATTATCTTTGTGGTAAAACACGTTTGGTCGCTACCGAAGTCTACTTAATGTCTCTTTTAATGGTTCGGTATAGTTATGCCAGACATCGAGCATTTCTGTGAACTCACGTGTTAAAGCGTCAAATCACATGTTTTCATTTTATTGCGTACAGATGTGTTTAGTAATGCCTGGTTTTGTATCAATCACACATGATCATAGTGTCTGTGTACAGTCTATACAGCAGCAAAATGCCTTTTACCCGCCATCTTGCCACAAAGGAATTGAACGCACGGAGAGAAAAATCTTGCAGTGTGAGAAGATCATATACCAAGGAACTCGTGAATTAATGAGTATAAGTAAAGTTGTCTATCAGGTTGCGTCCCTAACGTTTAATGGAGATGTCATGCTTTTCAATCAATTACTTAGCCCCCAAACGTCATTTTTAAACGTGTACCCAAAAGCAACTGACCCCCAAACCATATGCACACACAATAAACTACCTCCCCGCTTCCATCTACTCTCTGCTTCCATTTATGGATTTCCAGACTTCTCTCCTTTACACTATTATAACCCCTTATCAATGTACCTTCAGCATTATATATACTAGTTATTTAACTGGGCCCATCAAAATTGGTGGAGGTCTATAATAGGTGAGACTCATATATCTGCCCATCGTGGTTTTTCTGATCACCCTCATTTACCTAAGCTCCATCTCCTTCACTACCCAGTTGCCTTGTCCATACACATCATATTGAAGTTTAATTAGTCACTCTTTTCTGGTAAAATGGCAAAATACTTTTAAAAGCCAGAATAGTATTTTTATGCCACCTTTTGAAAAGGCATGATCTTTTCTCCCTCTTAATGACATCCTTCGGTACTGTGAATGCTACACTGTGTAATTATAAAATCTATTGATATTCAAAGAATGATTCTAACTTGGCCCTTCCTACTCCCTGCCCCTCCCCATTTGCATGTACTCGTTGACATAGGCCCCTCTCAATCTGTGCCAGTTTCATTTGCTCCCTTTTTGATAAACCATCCCTCTAAAAGTGCACATAGAAGTTGATTGTAACTCCTTTTCAAGAAATTTTTGTAGCCCCAACTCCCTTCTCCTTAGGTGAATCGCGTTGCTAGTGATGATGGGTCAATAAAGCACTTCAAGGCACATACTGCCAAGGAGTAGATTGTGGACACGCCAAATAGCCTCTTAAAATATCTTCTGCGCCATTCTACATATTTAAGAACAGAAAAATGACAAGTAATTCACCCTTAACTGGATTACTGGTTATGTACACATGTATACATGGGTGTACATGTTCCTTGCTCAAGTAGTGATGTCATAAACTCAATGGTAAAGTTCACATGCAATATTAAATCACACGAGTGTGTTTTCCCTCAATTTCAAGTAAAAGTCAATTTATAATCACTCCCTTTTGGAGTACCACCCTCTACTCATGGTGGCTGTATGTAGAGGATCAGTTCTGCAAAAACAAAATGATATGATCTTTATTACATAACACTTAAACGTACAACCAACTATCAATGGGTAATCCTTCTCAGAAGTAACTTGCAAACACACACACACACACAAAAAAAAAAATATATATATATATAAAAAAATAATGTAATTTTTGTGTGCTGGCATGAGCAAATTCTTTTGAGCATCATTTTCAAAGAGCCAGGCATTGTGTTTATATATTTATGATTGATTCACAATTAATGACGCTATTGTACATACCAACAGTATTAAATACCTACCCATGGTTGAAATGGTATTACTGTCTTCTAATCACTTACTTTGCTAACAAATTCTTATGAAGATTAATAAAATGATGGTCTGTGTAAAAGAGTATTAGGGAGGCTAAAAGTATTTGCAAAAATGGGCAGATAGAAGCACACCTACCTATTCACTCCTACCGAGGTGAACATTATGGCATGGCTACATGTATTTTAAATATGAGCTGTTTGAGATCCCTCACACAAAACTGAGTTTTGTCTTTATTCAGTGGGATGCCATGTGCCTGACAACAATCGAAAACTGTCTTCAAATGAACAATATACTCTTAAGTGGCATCGGAAACGACTAACAAATTGTCCAAGTAGCACAATACAAACGGAAAATTCCCAGATATATCATCAATTATGTTTTTGTGAAGGAGGCCGGTAAACTCACATAACCATACTTAATTCTTTTTACCTAAATTGGCCAAATGGTGTCGATATAGGTGTATACTTGACGTTATCCTCCGTTAACTCTACTTGATGAAAAGCCTGATTCATATCCAGAGAACTAAATATACGTTCACTACCTAATCTAGATAACGACCCTTGTTGACTTGGTAATGGTTACTTCGAGGGAATCAATTGACGGTTAGCTGCTCTAGCATCAGTCACTACTCTCACTTTTCCTTTCGTATTACGGCATATTACGATCGGGGAACTCGCATTAGCTGACTTGAGAATATAAACTTCAGCAAGAACATCCAGCTCGTTTTAATCTCTGCCTTAAGGGTCTCTGGAACTCTCCAGCTATAAACACAAACATGCTCAGGTTTTTCCTTCGCAACGATGCTTATACCCCCTTATACGCCCTAATCCATTAAATACTGAATTCTACTGTGACAATAGGCTTTTGACATGCGCATTAGCTCTATGTAAAGTGCTGGGTGTTGCCTCAGCCATGTTACAAGGATCAAGTTGCCCAATGGCATTCACTATCTCGTGGTTAACAGATAAAACATTGTTAAGTACCTCAAAAGCATCGTTGCATCGTTTGGTACCACTAAAAATTCGTGGGTCGCAACAATACCATTTAACGATAAGCATAACCGTACTCGACCCTTAACATCGACAGCGTTACCGGATCTACTAACGCAATACAACAGGGCGTTAACCCAACTTTTTTGCAGTAAGCAGTTAAAAACTTTTCACTAATCAAGGAGCGAATAGATCCACTGTCTAGTAAACATTTTACTGATTGACCGTAGCATTAGCATTACACCTTCTCTTGTCGATTTTTCCAACAAGGTACTTTCGGCTCGGATTTTCTAAATGTTTCGTTCGCCTTCGTTACGTTCTTGTCGCTTTTGCTCTTGCAAAAACGGCTTCCAAGGATTTGGCCAACTTTCTTGGAACTCTCTCAAGTAGCACATCGTGTTGAGCAGTTCGGCGACTTAGCCATATGACCAGTACTCATACGGGCATAGCATCTAATGTAACCGTTAACCTTTGCCTTGTGTGACTGATCAAACTTAAAGACACTATTCATACTAGAGCTTATCATCAACTTCTTAGTTAAAGTAACCAGCTCAGAAAAATATTTATACTCCCGTAGGATAATTTCTTTCCATAAATCCTAGGAGAGTCCATTTAGGAATAGCGTCTGTAGCATATCCTCTCGATAGATCTATTATCCCTTGAGAAATAAATTTATATCCCGTCTTACAGGTTACTTTTGTATTCATTGAGATATGTTAACAATGTCTAGCCGCTTGACTTCGAGTAGTTCGTCAGCACACCTCTTGATTAGTAGCTTGCACAATTCCGAGTACGTTCCGCTGGTTATATCTAACTCCAGCCTCCTATTGTACGGAGAATGTTGCCTTTTAGATAACTCAGAAGGACATCTCGCTTTTCCCCGTCACTGGTTATCTTTACAACTGAAAGAAAAACGTCGAACGCATCCAAGCCTTCCTTTATGTTGCTTTCACCATAGATCTGAATGAATTACTGGATTGCCAACTTGGGCATTTCCTGTCGTAAGTTCTGTACACAGGACGTATCGTCACGCAGTGTAAGAGTAATTTCCTGTTTGGTCTGTGAAGCTGCGAGCTTCAAACTTTAGGTTCAGTTGACATGTAGACACTGGTAGTATCGCGATGCCTGGTGCAATTTGTGCTGTTGCAGGCTGCCCATGTTCCCAAGGAAGACATATGATTATTGTTCTATAAATTGCGCAAAAAAGGGAGAGATAATTAGGGGGAAAATGCTCTTAAAGCGAGTCTCAACCGATCGGATTGTAGCTTCAAACCACACAGTGCTTTCTCAATACACAACTGGATGTGAAGTGAAGCTGAATGCTTAACCGAAAAGGCCCAATAAGAAGACAATTTCTTTTTGTCTACAAAGCAACGGTTTTCTTGCTTTGATGTGAATGGATTCTAGAACGGCCAAGTGAAAAGCAGATCTAGCTTTCCCAATTACGCGGAAGCGATCATCCGTATACATTTTGGCACAGTCTGAGTTTTCAAGCAAGTGCTGTCCTATGGCAGAGTGACATTGCTTAGTGGTGTTTCTAGATTTGAAACCTGAGGTGGTTGTTTCCTTGTAGGAGCTGATGCTTGGCGAATACATGATAGAGCATGCTGTCCAATTCTGTCAGCTAACGTCAAAGTCGTGTGGCGGACATAGCCAGCTTCGCACTAACAAGAAAATGAGTAATCTACAATGCTGTTATTTGTGGAAGGCACACGGTGTTGTTGCAACAAGTTGCCACAGCTTAGAAATAATAAGTTGCCTTGATGAATTTTTGCAAGGGAATTACACATTGCATACAATAAATTTTTATTTTAATTTTTGTTTTCATTTCATAACTATGAAAGTCACACTGGTGTATATTGAGTCAGAAGGGCTGATACGCATAGAAGCAGATGGTGCTGATGGTACAGATGGTGAAAAGGGGGGAACTGGAGGTGATGGGGCAAAAGGAAGACGGGTAAATGAAATTTAATTGCTTCGTTTAACCCTTCTTAAAGGCTTGTAGACCTGCAGATCTATTCGTCCCGTCTTGCAACTTACAAATGATTTGTCCAATCTCTCTGAAACCTTCTGATTTTTCTCAAATTTTCTTCCTAATTATTTTTTTCCCTTTAAAGTTGTGACTATGATGTTACAGTTTTCCTCTTCGAATTGCCACCCAGAAACAACAAAATAGTCTGATGACAAAATACTTGGAAAGCAATTTATTTTAGGGCAGGAAAACAAGCTTTGAGAGGGAAGGATGTTCTACTAATTTATTGTTGAATGGTGATGAACTACTTGTCTACTCCACTATTGCATCATTGTCAAGGCCATTGTCAAGTCATTGTCACGATATTGTCACGTCGTTATCAACTGTCAACGTCATCGTCAACGTCAAAGTCATTGTCAACATCATTGTCACGTCATTGTCTCATCATTATCAACGTCATCTGTCAACGTCATCGTCAACGTCATCGTCAACGTCAACGTCATCGTCAACATCATCATCAACGTCATCGTCAACGTCATCGTCATCGTCAGCGTCATCGTCAGCGTCATCGTCAACGTCATTGTCAACATCATTTTTCACGTCATTGTCAAATCATTATCAACATCATCTGTTAACGTCATCATTATCGTCAATGTCATCATCAACGTCAACGTCATCGTCATCGTCAAGGTCATCATCAACGTCAACGTTTTCTTCAACGTCATGATTATTAAAGAGACCCCCTAGTAAATGATTCATCATGTAGGGCGTGAACTTCTGTCTTAGTCCTGGTATCGACTACTTTATTTTATGTAGGGAAGTAATGCACATAAAGGTGATTGCTATGACACAACAGGAGGAAAGGGAGGCAGAGGTGGAAGAGGAGGAAAAGGAGGAACGGGGGGCAAAGGAGGTAAGCTACTACAATCAATTTCCGTGTACTGTAGTACGTTTATGTCTGTTACTAACCTTACTTTGATACAGTTGCTCTTAGTTTGTGGATAGGATGTAAATGGAAGAGCAGGGGCAGGGGAGTTAGTATACGGTTAACATGTAATCATCTCCTTATATTGCAATGCACGGATTTCTGACAACACATTTAATTTGACTGGATAAATTTTTATTCGTTACGACCTAACCTTTTCATAACTTTTGAGGGAAGAACAGATAAAGCCATAAAAGTCATTGACAAAGAAAGGTAACTAAATAGACTACTGAAAATAGAACTCACGCATCATCCAGGTACAAGGGAATGGAACAGAATTGATAACCACCATATGGGTATCAAAGTATGACTAAATGACGAGTGTATACTTGTCCTTTAGCATTGTTTGATAGTGCCAGTAGGCTACTTGCATTGGGTTTGTAATTTACTGTTCGATTATTGAATAAAAAGATGTTTTTGCATCATCTAGCTCAACCTCTCTACTCGCATTTTCTGTTGTTAGACCACGGTACGGACATTTTTTATATTGCTTACAAGCATTTCAGCAAAATTTGGCCTCACGTCTTGGGATCTCATAACCCTTAACCCGGGTATTACTGTATTAACTACTGTGTCTATGTCGTATGTTCCTTTTCCTTTTGCCAAATTTGTGTTTGCGATTTCTTTTAGATAGCATTAAACAATGTCTCCTGTTTTTATTTATTAAGGTACCTCCGGATCTGGTGGACAGTTCCTCGTCATTACTAACTCTTTTAACAACGGAATACAATTTAGTCTTCAAGGGTGTTCCGGGGACCGTGGAAGTGGTGGTCCTGGTGGTAACGGTGGAGAGGGTATGTTTAGAAATTATTAAAAGGACATGTATATATGTGTAGCCGAAAGAGATCACAAAGCTTTGTGTCGTTTCCATCCGAGCATTTCTTACATTTCTGATTGCAAACGCTGTCTCGAATGATCTATACATTTGCAAGGTTTATCAGTTGAACAAAACATTTCAAAATGTGTCATGCTATGAGAAATGATGGTCCTGGTGGTAACGGTGGAGAGGGTAAGTTTAGAAATTATTATAAGGACATGTATATATGTGTAGCCGAAAGAAACGTCTGCAGAAAAGCGCTAGACAACAGTGCAATCTTAATTTTTTTAGGCGTAAAATGGTTCCAAAAACTATTTTGCAATGTTTATATATGTGAAAAGTTGATTTGTCGTATAAAAAAATAGAAAATGGTTTTACGTAACAGATCCGTTGTGCCACATGCCACACTGGTAACATCATTTATCTGGAGTGACTTTGCAAAGTATTTGCGAAACATTTTTAAGTCGAGTGCCTCCAAAATGGCCGCTCAAAGGATATTTTGTACCTCAAATGGCGTCGTTATAAAAAGCTATATACATCTGAACTACGTAAGTCTCCATTATGCCAACAAAGGCTAATCATATTTTGATTATTCGTACCAGTTTGCGAAAGGATTGGAATAAGTTGCTCCAAATAAGACCTGTATGAATGACACTATCCCGGTCACTCATGTTTTACATGTCCGAGTATTATTGAAACAAACCCATTTCACTGACAAAGCACCATTTTCTTCGTTGTGGTAAGTACAGCTTCCAGAGTTGGGAGATGAAATGGAGAACGGACTTTTACAGAAACCAAAAAGAAATCCTCTCGATGGTCATCGTAGTAAGACTAGTTTCTGTAACATGTTAACCGATTTCAGAGAAACTTTTCCGAATTCGTTTTACAAACAGAACAGAATAGAAATTTTCAATGTCTTACTGGGTTTGATTATGTCGGCCGTCACATTTTGCGCTACTCTGTCGTTCATTCTCTGCGAGATATAGTCGTATGTGCTTGCTATCATAGCAGCATTTGACTGTTTGTAAACCCAATGGATAGGTAATACGTATTTTTTTGGTGGAAGGCAGCATTTTTGTGGTGGAAGGCAACATTTTTGTGGTGGAAGGCAGCATTTTTTTTGGTGGAAGGCAGCATTTTTTTGGTGGAAGGCAGCATTTTTTTGGTGGAAGGCAACATTTTTTGTCTCTTGATTCTCCTACAAATACGTTTATTGGTTTACAACAACTCACGAAATTCTAATGCCTACAACGATGAAAGTTTTCGAATTGTTTATACATCCGTACCACTGAATTAAAGGCCTCTTTTATTTGTCTCATACACTCTAATATGTGGCTAATGTTTCCAGTTACTCATTTAGATGCCAAGATTTGATATAACATGTTTTCATTTGGTGAAGGTGGACCGGGAGGTGACGGAGGTATAGGATACAAGTCAAGAGATCATTATGGGAAGGAAACGTCGTTTTGTACTTGGAAAGGAGTTGCCAATGGAGCCTCAGGTGATAAGGGATACCAAGGGGCTACAGGAAGTAAGTATGGAAAACAGGCCTTTGAAGTGTTCATTACTTTGGCTTCGCACGCAGAAACGAAATCTGAAAATAGAGCCGATCGTGTTTTACCTCCAAATTGTATTCTAGTGAATAAAGCGAATTCTTAGAGATGAACGGAGAGCCACAATTTTGATAGATTATTTCCTCAAAATACTATAATTGAACAAGCTCAATTGCAATTTAAGGCGTCTTAACTGTTGTATTTCATTGTTTTAACCAAAAAATCAACTCAGTAAAACCTCAGATTGGAACTGCGGAATAATTTCGATTGCATAACTGATTAAGTGTCAAGGGGCAATTTTTTGATAAAGATGTTGCGCTCCCCTTTACAGTTATCAAGGATAGGAAGAGTTTAGGAATAACCCTATACTCCATAAGGTTTTATCTGAGTTTAAGTCAGAAAGCTCCAGTTTAGCTATATTAATACAACTGAGTGTGTCAATATTTGTTACTTATATATGAAAGCGTACAGCATTATTAATTACAGGGAAGTATGGCCATATCTTGCATCAGGGCGACAACATCCCCATAACAGCCAGAATTGCCTAAATGTACTTCTCATGAAAGTGAAAAATCCTATTTTGTCCAATATTGTAGGACGTCAGGATGACAGGATGCCATAATTGACGGACATTGCCTAAACAGGTGTTCTCAGCATTAAATTCGCCATTTTTCGCAGGCCTTTCACTCCTAGCCGTGTGAGCCTTCAGGAAACCTGTGGGCACCCTACAGGGTAATAACAACGTTTCTTTGATATAGGTCTATAGACGTCTGCTGTGCGTTTCTTAGAAAAGCAAGGATGCCAACCAGTGCTCGGTTGAATCTTATATCAGACCTCTGAAGTATCATGAAATTAAGATAAGTAGCTTTGAATGTCCAAACTTATTTCAACTCCTAACATTTGCGCCTGACGATGCCACAATATCAGTGCCACAACTTCAACGTAACGGTAGTATCAATGTCACTGCCTAATGTTAACCCCATACTTTAACATCGGAACCCTGAGTGTGCCGGCTCCCAAAATCTTGACGATGGAAAGGTGAACATGAACGTTTTTCTCAATGCCTGATAGTAAGCCCTACCTTTAACGTCGCAGCACGTTTTAACATTAGCCATAACATTAACGTTGAATATTTGTAAGTGCTTAACTTTAAACCCTAACCTTAATGCTGGAGCCTAGAGTGTGGAAAGTCCATAATGTCAATGCCGGAGGTGAGAACTTTCACTTTAACCTTACTGTCAATGCTTAAAGTTCACCTGCAACGTCAAAGTTGGAGCCAAAAGTGTGCCGGAAAGTTAGCATTGCAGTCCAGAACGTGGCCACTTAAATAAGTATCAATGTCACTGCCTAGTGCTTACCAGTAACGTTAACGCTGAAGCACAGATTGATCTGAGCCTGTTAGTGAACACAATCAAGTATTCTTATCGGTATGATTTTGATTTGTTTTCAGACCAAGGTGAGAATGGACAGGTGGGAACACAAGGTGGTATTATAGCCAAGAACTTTGATGCAGCTCGATACGATGGTGTAACTGCAGAGATAATATGTAGACAAGCAGACATACTTTATGTGCAGGGAAATGCTGCAGAAGCAGGATCCATCTATGAAGTCGTGGAATCCTTTACTGTGGACGGAGTGAACAAAGAATGTAAGCTGTTCCATGCTAAACAACATACCTTGTATTATACGTAAAATACTATGGTTATATCACTTAATGTAATCATTCTTTTCTCCGTACCTCCTGCGCTATTCTAGGGTTTAGATTTCTTTTATTATAACTGGTAAGATTCATTGAGTTGAGATGTTAATTGCTTGTAAAATCGATGTCTTATATATATAAAAACCCCTAAAAACGTAGAAATGTAAAAACTGTACCCACCAGTTATACATCACTGACGATCATGAATTTTTATAGGTCCCTTATTTATCATAGTTTCCTATTAACTATTGGTACATCAGGTACTTTGTGCAGCTGAAACTGCAATCCTTAGGTCATCTGTGAACTTTGTCTTAGCATCTTGGTTTTTCCTTGATGATGATGATGATGATGATGATGATGATGATGATGATGATGATGATTGTGAATATGAAGATGATGATGGTGATGGTGATAAGGATGATGATGATGATGATGATGATGATGATGATGATGATGGTTATTGGGAAAATGAAGATGATGATGGTGATGATGA